>VDFB02156278.1:61707-298250 GCA_007258455.2 Sequoia sempervirens | reverse complement strand
TGGTTGACAAAAATGGAAAAATACTTTGAACTGAGAGATTATCTAATAATTCAAAGGCAGCATGGGTAGCCTATTAGCTGGCAGGAGAAGGCACCACCTGGTGGGAGAACAAAAGAGCAAAAATGGGAATGATAGCAGCTGAAGTTTCATGGGAGCAATTTGTACAATTATTTCATCAAAGGTGGCTACCATAGACATACTATGACCAAAAGTTGTTAGACTTTGAAAATTTGAGGTAGGGACCTCTACCAGTTAATGAATATTGGGAGAAATTCACTCGACTGCTTAAGTATGTTCCCCAATACCAACAAGATGAAAACTTCTAGGTTTGAAAGTTTATAATGGGACTGAATAATTAGGTAGGAGGTCCTGTGGATGTACTGGCTCCACAAACAATGGATGAGGCCTATGAAAAGGTAGTTCGACAAGAGCTAAGATTGAAGAAAGATGACTCTTTCTAGGATAGGAAGTGCAACAAAGGAAAGTGGGAGTAGTCTCATCAAAATTTCAAAAAGAAAGGTCACAAGAATAACAGATTTGAAAACAAGAGGGACAAAAGGAATAATTTCAATAATAACAAGAAAGATGAAACCACTACAAATAAAGGATCAGAAAAGGACCACTTGGAGGGTGCTTTAATTGTGGAGGTGAACATTATGCCACCCAGTGCCCACAAAATAATCAGCAAGGATAGCAGCAACAAAAACCCTTACCATCCCAACAAACAACATTTCAACAAAGAATTCATGCCACAGTTGGAAATCAACAAGCTAAGTATCAAGCTACCCTAATAGAGACTCTAGGTATGCTCTATGGAAACCCCATAACCATACTAATTGACGCGAGAGCCACATACATTTTTATATCTCCTAAGATATTGCATAAATTTCCTAAAAGAACTGGGTACATGGCTAAATCTTGGACTGTAGAATACACTAATGAGATGAGAGCTCGAGTAGAGCAATGTCTATTTGAAGCTAGGATAGAATTTCCAGGCTTCGCCACAAAGGTTAACCTGTATGTGGTGCCTCTGGGTTCCTATGATGTAATCATTGGGATGAACTAGTTAAGGGAGCATAAGGCAAAGGTTGACTGCTATGCAAAAATAGTAGAGTGTCTGGAAATCCTGTGATGATTCGTGGGGTACAACGAGAAGTTAGGATATGAAAAATATCAGCTATGCAACTCAAAAGAAATAAGAGGAAGGGATGTCAATTATTTGCGATCAAAATGGAAGAAGTTAGAGAATATAAAGAAAGCACCTACTTTGATGATATGATAATGCAAACCCATAGCCATGAAGAGGAAATGGAGATAGATTCCAAGGAAGAAACTTTTGCTAAAAATTACCCCTATCTTCGAGAATATCAAGACGTATTTCCTAAAGAACTACCTGGGTTACCACCCAGGAGGGTGTTTGACTTCACCATTGACTTGGTTCCGTGAGCTGAACCAGTCTCTAAGGCACCTTACCAAATGACTATTGTGGAGTTGATGGAGTTAAAAATGCAACTGCAGGAATTGTTGGATAAGGGTTTGATACGACCTAGTGTTTCACCCTGGTGTGCTCCAGTAATATTTGTGAAGAAGGATGGAACTCTTTGTCTGTGTATAGACTACACAATGTTGAACAAGCTTACTATCTGAAACAAATATCCCTTATCCCATATAAATGATCTTTTTGACCAGATGAAAGGGGCAACAGTGTTCTCCAAAATAGATCTAAGATTAGGGTATCATCAACTCATATCAAAAGAAGAGGATATTCATAAAACAACCTTCAGAACTAGATATGGGCATTACAAGTTCACAGTTTTACCTTTTGGACTTACCAATGCCCTAGTTGCATTCATGAATCTGATGAACAACATATTTAGAGATTGTTTAGATAAGTTTATATTGGTTTTTCTAGATGACCTACTCATCTATTCTAAAAATGAGGAAGAGCATCTTCAACACCTTCAAATAGTTCTTCAATGGCTGAGAGAGAATAAGATTTATGGAAATTATCGAAATGTACCTTCTTCCAGAATGAAGTGCAGTACTTAGGACATATAATCTCTGCTAAAGGAATTGTTGTAGACCCTGCAAAAATAGAAGCAATAGTGAATTGGCTAGTACCTAAAAACATTCATGAGGTTAGAAGCTTTATGGGTTTAGTTGGATATTATCGAAGATTTGTCAAGGATTTTCTAGAATTTCCCACCCGATCACATCTCTCCAAAGAAAAGGAAGAAGGTTTGATTGGACAGTGAAGTGCCAAGAAGCATTTGATACCTTGAAGGAAAAATTAACAACCACACCAATTTTGATTGTGCCAGATCCGAATGGACATTTTGTAGTGATAACATATGCATCTGGAGATGGATTGGGAGGAGTGTTAATGCAGGAAGGGAAGGTGGTGGCTTATGAATCTATGAAACTAAAATAATATGAACAAAATTATGCACCACATGATCTAGAATTAGCTGCGATCGTGCACACCCTACAAATGTGGCGACATTATCTACTAGGGAAGACTTTTGAGCTTAAGTCAGATCATTAAGGGCTAAAATATCTATTTACTCAACCCAACCTAAATGTACGAAAAAGAAGATGGAAGGAATTAATTTCTGACTACGACTTCGAGATCAGTTATATAAAGGGAAAGGAGAATAAAGTAGTTGATTCCTTGAGTCGGAAAAGGAACATAACTGCTATGGAAACTATCCACACAGACTTTAGAATGCAAGTTTTGCAAAAATTGAAAGAGGATGACTACTATAATAAAGTATAGGAAGCTCTTCTAACAAACCTAAAAGATTCTAATTATGAGGGATTTCGGATAGAAGAGGATGGATTTTTGAGATTCAAGGGTAGGATGTACATTCCAGATTCACCAAAATTCAGGAAAACAATTTGGAAAGAAACCCACACTGCATATGGCCATTCCAGAGTAACCAAGATGTTGGCAGATGTGAAACCACTATATTTTTGGAAAGGAATGAAGAAGGATGCAACTAGATATGTTGCAGGATGTTTCGAGTGTCATAAGGTTAAAGTTGAACATCAACATCCAGCAGGGTTATTACAACCTCATAACATACCAGATTGGAAGTGGAAAATTATAAGTATGGATTTTGTGCAAGGGTTACCAATGACAAGGAACATACATAATACCATATTGGTGGTATTAGACAGACTTACCAAGGTGGCATACTTCATACCAGGGAATTTGACAGATGGGGCTTCCGTAATTGCACAAAAATTTGTGCAGGAAATATTTCATCTACATGAGTACCAGAGAAGATCATTTCAGACAAAGACACAAGAATAACATCTAGATTTTGGCAGACACTATTTTCACCTTTAGGGACACAATTAAACATTAGTACAACTTATCATCCTGAAACAGATGGTCAAACGAAAAGGGTTAATCAGATATTAGAAGATCTACTCAGAATGTATTGTATGGATCAACAACATAAGTGGGAGGAATATTTTCCTTTGGTAGAATTTTCATATAATAATTCATATCAGTCAGCTATTAAAATGACACCGTTTGAAGCCCAATATGGAAAAAAATGCAGGACCCCAATCAGTTGGAATAGGATGGAAGATAGGATTATTTTAGGACCAAAAATGCTCCAAGAAATGGAAGAGCAGGTCAAATTAATTAGACAAAGGCTAAAAGAAGCTAATGATTGTCAAAAGAGTTATGTTGATGCAAAGTGAACTCCTAGACAATTTGTAGTGGGAGACAAAGTCCTCTTGCATGTCAAACCTCAAAAAAGCTCTATTAAATTTGGAAAGACTTCAAAGCTCGCCCCAAGATACGTGGGACCTTTTGAAGTACTAGAAGTGATCAATCCAGTGGCTTACAAAATTGCTCTACCACCAGCTCTTGCCCGATTGCACAATGTGTTTCATGTTTCCTACCTTGAGAAATATTTTACAAAATTTGAACATATGATTGATTGGAATTCCTTGCAAGTGCGGGATCTAGGGGTGATTACTATAGAACCAATTCAAGTGCTCAAGACGCGTAAGCTACGCTTACGTAATCGTGAGGTGGTTCAATGTAAGGTCCAGTGGGACCAGTATTCAAAAGAAAATGCCATCTGGGAGGACTATGAAGAATTCCTTCAGAATTTTCCTTATTTGTTTTAAAACCATGTGAAAATTTGATCCTAGACTTGAGTTAATAAATAAATAATCATCGAGGGTGATGATTCTTAAGGGGAGGAGTGTATTACATCCCCCTAAGACTTAATATGTTACGATATTGAAATCA
The DNA here is from genome assembly GCA_007258455.2 of Sequoia sempervirens. Lineage (NCBI taxonomy): Eukaryota > Viridiplantae > Streptophyta > Pinopsida > Cupressales > Cupressaceae > Sequoia > Sequoia sempervirens. The sequence continues at coordinate 293,977 of VDFB02156278.1, read as the reverse complement.
TGGATGTTAATATTGTTATTATAACTGTTTTTCATGTGAACATGAAATGATGGATTAAATAATTGTTTTATTTTTGCAATAGTAAATGTGAATGTGAATGGTTATTTGAATACACGAAAGTATTTGATGATAATGATGATGATGATATTATATGTAATTTGAATTAATGTGTCAAGAATGGTCTAACTCTAGTTCATGTGTCGAGTGGTTGCAGGATCGACATTACATGAAGGAAAAGGGACTATCATCGGGGAGAGGACATAGTTGACAAGGATCAAATTGTCATCAAACTTTGGGAAGTGTATGACATGTAACAACATAACCTTGGCCTAGGATTAATAATATAATATAAATAATGCTTAATTCAAATTAAATATAAAACACTTATCCTAAAAGATACTTCAATTATCAATTAAGAAATGTTTTAATATTAAAAAATAAATTGAATTGAATAGTAAATCTAATATATATATATATATATCAATGAGTGTCGACTCTTATAAAAGTGAAATATATAATAAAAGGGCATTATATTAAAATAAAGGAAACACATTATTTCATGGAGGAGTTCATGCGGGAGAAGGCCGACGAGTTGTGGAAGAGAGCTCTCTATTAATACCATCGTGCTCCAAAGAAAATGCTTGGAAACCAAGAAGTCACGATGGGGAACTTGGAAGGGAAATCTTTTAAGCATCGACCTCTTCATCAAGAATTCGTTCTTCCTCTTCTCATTCTTTTCATCTTTTCATTCTTCAGAAAATGGTGGAGAAAACTCTTAGTCGGCTCTGTTGAAATTCTCAACACCTTCTTTTTCGCTTAAGCTAGGGTTCCACTTTTACCTTCCATCATTGTTCACTTACTTGTATAATTTGGCATCATCATTCAAAATCTGAAGCTTAGAATGGCTCTCCCTCTAAGACAAACACCAGTTAGTTCGGGGTTTTCACTTGAAATCGAGTTGAGTAGGAATTCGCGTAGCAGGTAATCTAGCAAGGAATCTTCATACTCTTCAAGCCTCTGACGTTTTTCCTAGGCACGTGATGGAATTTCAATTTGCTAAATCTCATTATTATGTCAGAATACATTCAGTAAATGTATCATGAGTTGTCATCGAAATTTATTTTAGTATAATTGAAGTAGATGGTATATCTTTGTGCGAATAAAATATGGAGAGGATCTGTGTTTCCATCGTTTGTGATAGATATCGAATCCTCATTATTTTCTGCAAATATTTTGGACTCTGTTCTTGTGATTTTGAAATTCTTAACTTTCTTGTATCGGGTAGATATCCACAACCCTAATTTCAACTCTAGCATTAGACCGATTACTCTTCTCAACTCTCCTTTATTAATGGAAACCACTTTGACCTATCATAATTTATTTCTCTGTTTCAGTCCTGTGCTAGCCCTTTTACCCTAACCCGCATCTCTTTATCTTGGGATAAAGTGTTTGTAAAGAGTTTGCAGTGAACTGGTAATCAATGATTCACTTATAATCAGTCCAGGCTATAAAAGTTAAATCTAGAATGGCTCGTTCCTCTTCCTGAACCTTATCCAAAAAATGCTCTTTTCCAATCTGTAAGTTTATTCTGAATCTGTGAGGCCGGCCTAGTGCGCGAAATCTCACACATTGCACTACATACTCAGCGCCTTATTCAAATTAGGTGTCGACTTCTCAGTGATAAGGGTTTGGAGGAATTCTTAGACATACAAGCATATTTATCTCTCTCTCTCACTCACTTATACTATTAAGTCTGCAACCAATCTTACTTAAGAAAGATCCAAGTTAAATATAAAACAATAACCCTATGGCTAGAAACTGAGGAGAAGATTGTTAATCAACTTAAGATACAAGAAATAAGAAACTTTATCTAAGAGTTGTCATGTCGAGCAAGGGTGAGTGCTGACGAAACAGTAGTGCCAGTGAAATCGACACGGTAGTGCTAGAGATAACGACACAATGATGCCTACAACATTAGAAATCCTTGGCCAAGGTAGATGCCAGTTAGGCAATGTCAGCTTTCATGAACTAGATATACTCTGGTTAGAATGATCCATTTGGATAGGAGGAACCTACAAAGGATGGATCAAACAGCAGTATAGGTGCATGAACACCAGGCTCAGAGACATGATGACATTTGATCCTTGTTGATTGTCCTCAAGAAGGGTCAGGTTCTTCAGTTTAAGAACATGGGAAGACCAGAAGGTCTTGGTTGGGCGGTAAAGCCCCTGATGATAATCCCTTTTCCCAATGATAAGTAGCTCAATAACTTTATGCTTGAAGAAGATGTTAGGATAACAAACTCACCATGCTTATTTCCAGGTATTGCTTGTCCATTCTTAAAGTTTATCTACTTTTAAGTAGTTGTATTTCTATAAAAAATGTTAATTGATTGAATTAGAAAATGAGATTATCCAACTATTTTCTTTCATTAAAATGTTGAATTCTTAATGGTAGTTGAATTAAATAAGTAACTTTGTGCCCTAAGAGAAAACCCTAGTTTGACAGTTTTTATGTTATGAATTATTGTGAATGGTTAGAAGTTCTTTTTCAGCTAACTTTAGTTAAAATTTAGAAGTAGATATATCTTTTAATCAATTTAGAAACCTTAGTTCTAATAAAGTTAGTTACAAAATAGCTGACAGTTAGTTAATTGCTTATTTTTTTATAAACCGTAGACCAGATAGGTTTTTACAAAGAGCGTTTATATCTCTGCAAGAATTCCACTCTTAAACAAAAGATTCTCACAGAGCTGCATGAGTCTCCAGTTGGTGGTCATTCATGGTTTTTGAAGAAATATCATCGAGTCAAGCAAGATTGTTTTTGGGAAGGGCTAAAAGGTGATGTTCAAAAATTTGTGGCTAAATGTTTGGTTTTTCAAAGGAATAAAGGGGAGACAATTAAGACACCAGGTCTTTTGTAGCCCTTATCTATTCCTAGCTAGCATTGGGAAGAGGTATCCATGGAATTCATCACAGGGCTTCCCAAATCTAAAGGTCATAATGTCATCATGGTAGTAGTTGATCACCTCACTAAATATGCACATTTTATTGCATTATCACATCCTTTTACAGTAAGTACAGTGGCAAAATATTTTTTGGAGAATATCCAAAAGCTACATGGTACACCTAAGGTTATTGTTAGTGATCGTGATGCTATCTTCACTTGTCACTTTTGGAAAGATTTATTCTCATGTTTAGGTACTCAATTGGCTCATAGCTCTTCATACCATCCTCAATCAGATGGGAAAACTGAGGTTGTTAATAAGTGTTTGGAAGGATATCTACATTGTTTCACTTCAGAGAAACAATCTCAATGGGTAGATTGGCTACCACTTGTAGAATGGTGGTATAACACTTCTTTTCATAGCTCGTCAAAAATGTCTCCATTTTTGGCACTTTATGGATATCGTGCTCCTTCCATCACTTCATCAATAAAGGTGTCACCAAGAGTTTAGGCAGTAGAGGACCACTTGCTTCATCAACAATAGGTACTTTCAAGACTCAAGGAGAATTTAGCCATGGCACAAAATCGAATGAAACAATAGGCAAACCAACATTGTAATGAAAGAAGTTTTGAAGTTGGGGATTGGGTCTTCTTGAGATTGTAGCCTTATAAGAAAATCTCACTGAAGCAACAAAAAAAGAATAATAAGTTATCTCCAAGGTATTATGGGCCATACCAAATCATGCAAAAGATCGGTAGTGTTGCCTACAAGCTAGAGTTGCCACCAACAACAAAGATACATCAAGTTTTTCATGTTTCTTGTTTGAAGAAGGTAATTGGGCATAATACTCCAACTCAAACAACACTACCAGAGCTCGATGAAGAAGGAAGAATCATTTTGGAACCAGAGTGCATTTGTCAAACACATACAAAGAAGTTAAGGAATAGAACTCTCACTGAGTATCTCATCCAATGGAAGAATTTACCAGATGAAGATGCCACTTGGGAGGAGAAGGAGTTCATTCAAAAGAATCCAAACTTGATTAGCATTGAGGACAATGCTTCTTTTAAGAAGGGGGGCATGCTATGCCCTTAATATTGGTGTACATCGGGTTATGAATAGTCAGCTTGTGGCTATCTTAACTCCTAATTAAGTCATGTTATCATTATTATATTATTATTTAGTTGGTTGGGTCGGCCTAGGTTTTATAAAGGGGTGTCTAAGTCGGCCTAGGTGATATCCTGGGCATAAATAGGTATATATAGGAGGTTGTGAGTCTTATTTCATCATCATATTGTAAAGTGTGTTCTCATTAGAGATATTTGGAGGTTTTCCCCCTCGAAGTGGCTTGTTATTCTCAGTTATTATCAAGTATTTGTAGCATATTTCATATCATATTCTTCTATTGTGAAAGTTATTTCATAACAAAATAGGACACAACAAGGTCATGTACCACCTTGTTAGAATGAAATCTTAAGTCTTATGCCTCAACTATAGACTAGATGTGGTAACTTTTGGAAATGATGCTATTCCCGTGCACTACTTCGAAGAATCATTTTAGAATACTTGGATTGGCTTCTAGATAAAAAGGTATATAATGACACCGTGAACACCATAGGTATACTTTAGATGGGAGACACCAAAGTCTTTAGCTTCCTCTAAGTGACCCATTCGTTTGCATGAGAGTAGGCTCGCAAGGTATAACATCCACAAATTTATGCTACTTAATTTCATTTTTGCATACTTTATATAGCACACCTGTAAATGTGATTTAGGGCCGCCTTGAGTTCTCCATTGTGGGATGTATCTCAAGGCAGGCCCCTCTAATAAAAAAAGGCTTAGTGTTTTGATATTTCTCTTACACCCAGGATTGTTGAATGATGCAAGGGGAGAGGATACGTATCAAAATGCCTTTGGTGGCCAAAAAGTGCAAAGCCCAAGATATTTATCTTAAACCCAAGATCGTTGAATGACATGAGGGGAGGATATGTATCCGAATTGTCAATCACGAAAAACAGAGTGGACAATTCATTGCAATTAGATTTTAAGCCCAAAATGAAGTGCTATCTATCTAGGCAATTCGTGTTTTGAGCACCAAACTCAAATGTTAAAGACATCAAACACACAAAATGCTTGAAAATAAAAAAGATCCTTGAAGAAGGTGCTACAAGCAAATTGTTAGTAGTTTGAGCTTGGATGTCTTCGACCATTCATAACCCATACAAGCAAATGATTATAATTTTTATGAAAGATTGTCTTCACCCTACAAGAGCTACACCAAACAAGTTAGGTAGAATCCCATCACACCAAACAACAATTGAGTTAGGGTTAGGGTTAAGTAAATTCAAATCTAAAAAGATTGAAAGAATGAAACATAAGTAGAAAGAAGTACGATAATGGCCCTTTGACCTACAACAATGGCTCTATTTCTAAGATGATTGTGACCCAGTCTAACAATAACAACTGGATTTTAGGTTGATAGCGGTTTTAAACAGGACAATAGCGATTCTGTAATGATAGTCAAAATAAACACAATCAGAAAGCTACAAATAGAAAGGACGATAACAATTAGTTCCAACGATAGTGTCTAGAAAATAGGACGACCGCAAAAAAGAAATGGGATGATAGTGGCTCAGTTCTAGGACAACTGTGGCTTAGTTCTAGAAAAAGAGATGACTGTGCTCAGATTTTAGGATGATAGCGACCCTGTTGATGAAAACAACCCTTGTAAAACATGACAACAACCCAAAACCTACAACTGATGATAAAACTTGATGAAAATGTTAGATTAAAGGACCTAGGTCCCACCAAGTGTTCCAATTAATGTAAGGGAAGAAAATGGACTTGGATTTTATCAATGAATTCAATCAAAATAAAACCAAAACAAGGATTAGAACCCACCTACTCATGAAATGCAATTTCCATAGCTATGAATTCAAACAACAAAGTTAGCTCAATCAAATTGAAACATAGATGAATTTAAAACTACATAATCTTACCATCCCATGGTGGAGTGTATTTGTGTTGATGATGATATGTTGGATTGCCTTTCAACACAAAGCCTCCATGATTGCAAAATCTTGATAAGATGACCTAGAATGCAATGATGAATGCTCAATTTTCTTAAGAATCATTTGGAAATGATCTCTTCACAAATTCTCGAGATGAATTATGGGAGGGGTGAGGGTTCTTTTCTAGATTTGGAAAAATTGGATCAAAGGATGATATTGAGTTAGAAACCCCACAAAGAAGGGTTGAGATTGATTAAGAACACCCACAAAGGAGATTGAATCAAGGAGGATGGATGAAGGAGATTAGTTAGAACTCAAGCTTGCTCCAACATTTTAGGAAAATGGTTAAGATATTTAAGATAAAGGGATGATAATTGATTTCATGATCAAGGGCTAGAAATGGTTGAGATATTTTGAAATGGAATATTCCAAAAGAATATGCTTTGTGGAGGAAAAATAGGATAATTAAATTAGGAAATATTTAATTCATGTGAAAGAATATTAAAAGGTGAGATAATTAAATAATCAAGAATTATTCAATCATGATGGTATTAGAAGAAATATTAGATGAAACTAAATAAATAGGGTGATAAAAGAGAATATTAATGATGAAAAGGATGAATTAATTATACAATTTAGGATCATTTAATTAATAGAGAGAAATAGGGTTAATTGGTGAAAATGATGTTAATAGGGGATTAATGATGCAAATGAAGTGAAATGCATGGATGAGGATGAAAGTGATGCCAATGATGGAAAAATGCGATTCCAGATGTGTGATATCTGTTAAGGCATTTTGACATGTCTACACTTGTTACTCCAATGATTCTCTATGGGTGTGAAATTTGGGGCAACAACATGTTAGATTAGAAGTGGAGACAAGTTGAAATAATTCAAAAGCATTTAATCACAAGTAGCTTTAAAATCAAGACTACTATTTCTTATGAGGTTTTATTGGTCGAGACAAGTACCTTTCCCTTAGAAGCATCAACAATGGTCCAGTTATTAAGTTAAACCTACAAAAAGTCCAAAGTATGGAGAACCATTGTTGGCCCAAGCTAATTGTGGAGGAATAGCTAATTAGAAGAAAAAACACATAGGTGAAACAAAATGACAAATAGATGAAAAAGTGGGATGTTAATATGCATGATGTCCAAACACAAATGAGGAAATAAAAAAAGTATGTGAGGAAAATTTAAGAATGCTATATGGACAAAACAAATAAGGTGACTAAAAACTTACTATATCAAAGAATTTAACCCCAAGAAGGAAAATGAAGAAAAATTCTACATAAGAGCGAATACTAAATGGAAAGAAAAAATGTTGATAGCTCAATTAAGGACTAGTTTTCATCATATTAGATGTGAAACTAACAAATAGATGGTACCTCAAGAAGAGTGGGAAAAAAAATATGCCAATTTTGTAACAAAAGAATGGTGGAGATAGAATGACATTTCGTCATGGAATGCTTAGCATATAAAGATATCCGTGCTAGCTATGAAAACACCTTACAAGATAATTTAAATACTTTGTTTGAGGAGGCAAGGTTGGACAAAATTGCAAACTTCATCATCAAAATCTAGTGTAAAAGATCTGATCTTGCGCTGAGTATACAAACTTTATAAGACTTCTTTGTTGATGAGTCGTGTGCTAATTTTGAGTTCCATAGACTGCTTTGACCTTGTGGACTTTAGTAAAATCTATTCATTCATTTATATTTGCTTTTTCAAATTAAGAATTTGAATGTTTCCTATGCTAACATTAAAGTTACCTGCTATTAAAACTTCCCCATGGCATAAAAAAACAGAAATGTCTTTTTTAAGCGATGCATAAGGATCTTCACGATCTAAATTGGAGCCTGAAACGCTTTGTCACCATGGCGCATAGCGTGTTGTTTTAGCTTACGAGGACATTTATCCCTTGGATATAATGAGTCGAATGGGGGAATTGGGAGGCGATAGCACCGGTGAAGAAAGAGAGGATGGCGTGTATCAGTATCGCACCTATCAATCGCATCTACAGTTTGCACACACCAACCGCTTTTTATCCACATATTTCCACTGCAAATCGTCGGGCTCGAAAATGGAGGTGCCAAGTTACAAATGAGGAAACCAATCAGGAAGCAAAAAGTGAAGATAAAAGCAGTAAGGTAGTGGATACGGCTGTTCCGGATAAAAGAATCAACCGGCGAATTGGATTGGCTTCAATTTCTGCAGCAGTTGGCTTGTTTCTGTCATCTAGGGGTTGGTTTGGAGGCGTTGTTTCACTCAGTGATCTTTCTGTATCTGCTGTTCCATATGATGAGGTATATCCTTCTACTGTACTAGTTCATCACAACTTTAAAATGGTTTTTGGAGCAAAATTCGCACTTTGAATTCCGGCAGAAAGTAATGAAATCATAGGAAAAACTCTGTTTACGTGTGTGTCTTGAATTTTATTTTGGATTCCCTCATCAGTATTTATCTATCTATCTATCTAAGAACCCATATAGAAGATGTCTTCTTTAACCTTACTAGTGGCCTAGTTAGTTGGAACTTGTAGAAGTTGTTTCAAGGACCGAAACATTGGAACTGGTTTAGAACAAAGATTTTAACGCGATGGCACTTGCCAAAGCCTTTTTGGATAACCTTAATAAAATTCTGTTCCGCGTTTCTAGTAATTTACTTCACTCGGAAACATGATTGGAACTGTTTTGAGTTGAGGTGGATGGAACACTAGCTTGATTACAACTTTAGATTTGGCTCCTTTCTGGATAACCTTAATAAAAGTTTGCTCCGCGTTTCTAGTAATCTACTTCACTCGGAAACATGATTGGAACTGTTTTGAGTTGAGGTGGATGGAACACTAGCTTGATTACAACTTTAGATTTGGCTCTATATTTTTTAATTTCTGCTGAAGCTTCCAAAATCTGTTTTTTTTGGTTCACAGCCAAGTTAGATGCCAATTTGTTGTTTGGGATCCAATTTATAGAAGGCCGGAAGGGGAATTATTTAAATTTTTAATATTTATTGCCAAGTTGTCAAATCAAAATTGAGTATGGGTATGGGTATGTGGGTACAGTATGTTGGAGTGAATTTATTTCTGCATCTATAATAAAAATATATTAAAATCTTAAATATATACACATTGGCAACCTTAAAACAGGAACTAAGTTCAGAATACCCGATGTAGGAGCATTCGGATTCACAGGCGGTCTTATATCACCCAATCTTTTTTCAGATTTTTCAGTTCAGTTTTGTTGTGTTCAGATAGTTTTTGGTGGTTTGTTTCAGGGGGAAAATTTAGTTTCAATTTGGTCAAGTTCAAGGCATCGTCTTGTTAAAGGGCTTAATGGGTACCAATGGTTCAAATTGTGTGAAAAATGGAGCAAAATCGGCTAAGTTATGGAAAATTGGAGGTTTCGCTTGTATGAGGAACAAGTCGGAGGAACAACTAGTTTTGGGAACCTCAGGAACCACCGACAAGTTCCAATTCCTACTTAGAGCTCCGACAAGTTTCGGCTTCTACTAACAGCTCTGATGAAAGACACTTAGACGTTTTCATTGAGTTCCTAATGTTTCAAGAAACTCCGATGAGATGGTGGATTCCTACTCCAGCCAAAAGTGTTGACACACTTAGTTCTTCTTGGAGTTCCTAATGCCATAGGAACCTCTGATGAGTGATGAAGTTCCTGGTTCCCATTCAAGTGGGAACCCTTGACAAGCTAAAGTACAAACATTTTCAAAGGTTAGAATGTTTCCTAGTACAGTAGGAACCTTTGACAAGGTGCTCGATTCTGGGTCCCTAGTGTGTAATGTCCCCGTTTTCCAGCCTAATGAATAATAATAAATTTAATTAATTAATGTTGACTGGCAAAAAGTGCAAATTATAAAGGTAATATTAATTAATTATATTAAAATGGTTATAAAGTGACATTAGGGAATATTTTAATGATAAATTAATAGTCACTTTATAATTGGTGTTAAGTGATTTTTGGCGGGAAAACCCTAAAAAGACAAAAAGGTGTTATAAAAGGACATGAGAGTTTGTTCTCTCAATATTTTGGATTATTATTTTATTTGGAGTTTGTATTTTGGAGGAGTTCTTCAGGGTTAGAAACCCTAGGTGAGAATTTCCTACAGGTTCCAGTTTCAGTGGTGAAAGATTCCTCTCTAGCTGGCGTTGGTAGATTCATCCAAGATTCACACTTGTATGATAAGGCAAATTTATGAATCTTTTTCGGATATAAATTTGAAGATTCACGATTGAAATCAGCTTGTCTGAGAAGCAAAGATTTTGAAGATTCAGTTTGAGGGTTCCTGAATAATATTCATATTCATGCCTGAGATTATTACTGCAAAATCAGAAGTATTATCCTGCTATTGGAGAATAATGATTATATATTTTCAGTTGGTTTGTGGAGGGGTTTATAGATGAGCGAATATCTTCACTCTGGTTCCTGGCACTATCCCTTATTGAGCTTGTGAGTATTGTATCAGATATCTTCATTATTGGTTGTTATTCTTCCAAGAATCGTGGTTTTCCAATAAACCCTAGTCGCTGGAAAACATTGATCCACTGGGTCAGGTCATGGGCTTTCTGAGAGGACGTGAGCCTCAATCTGGAAGATGTGTTGCTCTGTGAGTGCAGCATACAGTTTGTCATTTCTCGTGCAAGTGTTAGCATTCTGGAAACAATGTTTATGAATGCAAATCAACACCTCAGTGCAGTTTTTGGTATTTCTGAAGCATACGTGGTTTTCTATGAGGGTCGATTGAGGATATATATGCCTGGTGTGAGGTTCTGGAACCTAATTGCAGCCTGTAACTTACATTCCACTCTATATTATGCTTTCTATTGAAGTTCAGAACTCGTGAAGGGTCTATTTGGAGGGCGTGGAGACCTTGCCATTGCTGGACATGACTCTCATTGGTGGGTTTCAGACATTTACCTCTGCTGTGTGTATACCAGGCTCTCTTCGATTCCTAGGTCTGAGTAACAATCATTTCTGATTTGTTGAATGAACACTATCTGTTGAAAGAATAATACTTTCCAGGTCTGAGTTATTATTTGATGAAGTTTCTGTACAAACTGCTGCCCAAATCAGACCACGGTACACTCTGAAAATTAGTATTGTAATCTTCAGTTGGCTGTTCACAAATCTGTACTTAATGAATTAATGGTAGTCTCAATGCTGTTGTAATTCCTGCACATCATTCATGTTTCAAACACCAGTGACAATTCATGTTACAAACACCAGTGACAAGTCAGATAATAAATGCTATGTTCTGAAGCATCTTCCTTTTCAATCTTGTATTATGTAATCCAATAGAAAACTGTGAAACAGTTATCAGATTTGTGATTTCTTTCAGTTGAAGTTATTTATGTTCATGTCATCGTTAGTTTGATAAAATGATTAATCTATCAAACTAAGAAAACAATCGAAAATTTCTACCCCATCCGGGAAGGCATTTTACATAGTGGGCTTAAAATCCTCGACAGAGGACTTCAATGAATAAATATATCGACAGTTCCCAAGGAGATAGGAACCTTCGATAAGTTACTTGGTTCTTGGTTCCCAATGGGGCCAGAACCTTGACGAAATGAGAAGAAAAGTGGAAGAAACATTTTGGAAAGTTCGAAGTGAAATGGTTCCCAGTTGGATGGGAACCTCCGATAAGAGGAACATTCCTAGTTCCTTGTGTCGAATAAAACCCGACAAATGAGAAGAACGTTCCTAAAGAGGTAGGAATCAGTGACAAAGGTGTTTCCATCAAGGTAGGAACCCCCGACAAGGAAGAAGTAGAGATGAACATCCAATAAATTGTCGACATGTGGCGGATGGAGATAACAACTTATGACTGTGCAGTTACAGCAGGTCAACTTCCTTCTCTTGATAGTCAAACTTCCCCACGTGAGAAGTATATGAACATAAAAAGCGATTTGTTTGGGGTTCGTGGCTGGCCAAGGAGAAGATCTTGACAGTTTTGAAGTGGATCAGAGGAAGGGAGAAGATTGCTATAGAATGGCAGGAAATAGAAAGAGGATGCAAAATTGAAGATTGCCAAAGAACTAGTAAAGATTAGAGGAAGGAGCGCCAATGTAGGGATGAAAGATGATGTTGAGTTGAGGAAGGAATGATTGAGAAAGATGGTGTGAATTTTACTCCTGTAAATGCTGCCCGATTAAATAAATTGATATTATGTTGCGAATGTGGATATTGTAGTGGTATAAAATGCATGTTTATGAATAAAATCAATGGAATTTTATTGTTTTGTGAATTCCGTGTTGATCTGGCTGCAAGATTGGGTTGCCTGATAGGGTACCCTGGTCTTGACTGCACAAATACCACATATAATGCATATGCTAAACAAAACTACTATAAACACTACAAATTTGAAATATAGTATAGTATTTTGATATCAATTTGACAAACTTGAACGTCATGATAGATATTCATTGTTCAATATTAAAACAATACATTTAGTAATCAGCATCATATGGGTTTTCATCAAGACTATCATCATCATGATCATCATTGACATTAGATTTTGTAGATGGATTAGAAGAACCGCAAGTAGTCTCATTGCCATTCCCAATAAATGTATGCTGGCTATCTAACACCTCAAAAAGTGAATATGGTTGCAGAATTAGAGGAAATTGGTGGTGTTGCTTACTTGCTGTTAGAGTTTAATTTGTCCATTTTAGGACAACTCAAATTGTAATAGTGTGTGCGATAAAACTTTTTGTCAAATTATAAGGGGAAGCTCCTTGATACCTAATTAAACTAAACCTAAAGCTATTAACGTAATTTACGAGTATGCTCACTGTACAAGATTTAAAAGGGAGGTTTTAGCATACATGTAAATATTGAAATGACTATGTTTTTGCCTTAGATGCAAGCACTAGATTGTCAAATCTAAGGATGATAAACTAATTCAAGTTCAACTAGAGACAACTTCCTACCGGCTAAAGTAGAGACCAATATTTCATTATAGACAAATATTTGAAAGGAAAATACAGATGAATGCTGACTATTGGCTAAATTAGATACCAATAAATCTACATCAACAATAAAGAATTAGATGAGTAAACACACATGGTTCTGTGAATGATGTAGTCTAGAACCAAAACCCCAGTTAAGGGTTGTTGGTTCAGCCTTTCAGGTAACCACTCAAAGATGATAAGAAAATTTCAATAACAAAAGAACAGAACTGAAGAAAGATTATATTTAGATTATAAAGAATTTAACTACTAAAATGTTGATGCAACTTTCATCACATATACTCAGATTGTTCAAAACCTCCCCATACCAAGATTCACATAATGGACCAAATCTATTAGAAAAAAAACTCTGTTATGAATATCAGAACTACATACAACAAACTGCTTTACCAAATCTCACACTTCTCCCTGAAACGCTATAGCCTCATGACTCTACCTAGAACCAACGAATTCCTCCTAAGCTGCGATTCTTTACCAAATGATAGACCACAAATGGATAACCACTGAATATAATCCTCACTTACATATTCTCATCATTCTTTATAGATAAATTATTGACACTACATTCTTCCGATGTGCTACAGGCAACTCTTAAATCTTGCAATACAAGCACATTACAGACTTCTTAAACTTAGGAAATGCCGTGACCAACATTCATGTGACTGTCAAGAAATGAACAACAACTACCATGACTCCCTAATCACACTCAAAATTTCACTCCTACTCTGATTGTCTTCTATTTGAGATCCCCTAACAAATCATCACACCACCTATTTATCTACTCCACACAGACTCTAGTGGTTGAAAATGCCTCTAAAAGCAATTTTGTTTGTATTTGTCTTATATCAGCCAACAATGCTAAATAAAGGAGGTGCTAAAAACAGGTGCTGCCTCATCCAAGGATGTAACGCTCATTTGACATCTCCACAAGCCACCAATCCTAAAATAGAACCCATTATCAGTGATTACATCTCTTGCTAGATGCTCCTGCATCAGTAAAGGAAAAAGTTAAATTGCATTCAAAGCTGCAATTTAACTAGATAGATTTTGCCAATGCAAAGTTTGACTCAAAACAATCTAATTTCTATTTTCTTCGGGAAATTCGAGTCATGTAATCATAATTGTACAATTACTTAGGCTGAACAATGATTTTTGTGTCATAGGCGTGATTTCCATCAATATCCATTACTTTTCATGAAAATATAATAACTTGACTGGCAAGTTTTGCAGCATAAGTCTGACATCAACTATTATTAACATTTATGTGCTCAAGGCACTTATTTATAAGCCATTCGGAGGCAGCTTTCAGGGATCAAATAATAATAAAATAGTATCTTTAAAGCTTTGCTTTAAAATAACCCTATTCTTATTAACTGCAAAGAAGAAATAAATCACTTAAATAACCTCAAATAGGCCTGCCTGTGCTTTAAATTTGCTTTACTTTTCAATACATGCTGATAGTGATGATGAATGGCTATAATTTGTTGATTTTTTGCTTTAAATGTGTTTTACTTTTCAAATGTTAAGAGTCATTTAAATGAACTAAATATATGATCTGCAATAATAATTAATTTATTAAACCAGTGATTTTGATAAAGATGATTATCATAAGTATATCTGAGATTAAATAATATTTTAAATTTTAGCCAACATAAGTGGCATGGTAGTCTTGTACTCGTGTCTTAAAAATAGCCCCCTACTAAGTCTAAAAATCGTACAATTAAAAAATAATAATTATATGTCAAATGTAACAAACATTTTAAATCTCGGATACTACACAACTAAACATGCAAATGAATTTTGAATGTTCATAAAGAATTGTGTCCTGTTGCATAAGTAAGCCTAATAAGAGAAAAGAAAGTTGGGACTGTATATGCCTGGATTGGTTTCTTCTAAGCCACAAGAAAGCATCACAATGTTTTTGTAAGAGGTTTATTTTTGTCATGAAAATGGCATAATTACATGCTTATTGTTGTAGACCGGTTTGGCAAGATGTGCATTCTTATCACATGCAAAAAGACTCTTACAGGCAATGACAGAGCTGCATAATTTTTCACTAATGTTTGGGTTCACTTTGATTTTCCTAGCTTTATCATTTCCGATAGGAATACAAGGTTCATGTTCAAGTTTTGGACCACATTGTGGGAAAAGATGGATACAAGGTTGAAAAGATTAACTACCTTCCATTTACAAATGGATGGTCCCAAAACTATCAATAGAATATTGGTGCAACTGATGAGGGTGTATGCTTTAGATAAAAAATTGGCATAATTTAGTATTTTTACAATAGAGCAATTCATTCTTTTACTAATAGATCTCCTTACAAGACTTGTTTTGATTACTTACTTCCTAGTTATTTGATTAGTGTGGGATAGCAGCAAAGAAAGTAGGAAAAAGTGAGTTTGGAAATCCACAAAATTCAGATCTTTGTTGAGAAGATAAGGAAAAATTTAAGTGCAAAAGATGTTTGAAGGAGTCTCAAGCTAAGTACAAGATGAGACATGATCAACATAAAATTGAGCATAAGTTCTGAGTTATGATCAAAATATGGTTTTACTTGAGCGAACAAAAAATCCTAGGTAAAGCAAAGAAGTTAAAAGCACTTAGGTATGGTCCGTTTAAGATTGTTTAACAAGTGGGAAAAATGCATTCAAATTAAACTTGCCTCCCTATATGAAGTTGTATTCCTTTATGATGGTTGAAAACTTATGTTTTTTGAGTCCTGTATGCTAAATGACAAATGTGGACTTTTGTTTCCTTCCATTGGAGATCTTGCTCTTAATACTTAAGAAGAGTTGGATGATGGTGTTATATTGCATAACAAGGTAAGAAAATTAATGGGGGGAGAGCAACAAATTTGGAAAATTAAGTTGAAGGACAATTTCCATGCAAAGCAAAGCGGTATTTGAAGGAGAAGGTGGGGAATTGTTTCCTATTCTATTGTGTTTCTATGGTTTGTAGAACAAAAGTCTCTTGATTGGGGAGGTGTAATCTGTATTGGATAATAACAAAGTAAGTTTAACTTATTAAGCCACTATTTGCTATCAACTAAGTATGTAATTTTAAACACTCCTGAAAAATCCTAATCCAATAATTCGTAGCAAGAAAATAAAGTATGTAAGCTGTGCAGGGGTCTATAAATCTTGTGAATGGTTCTAAGGTGATTTGGGCACCTTGGAGTCAAATTCAGTCAAAATAGGTTTTTGAGAAACATAGAAGAAATTGGGTATGGTTGTGTGTCTCGTCAGTGACAAAATTGCCAGAAGTAACATGATGGTGGTTTCATTTGTGTCATGACAGTTTTTGTTAGTATCATGGTGATTCTAGTTATGTCCTAGTAGTTTTAGAAGTGTCATGGCAATTTTGTGAATTAGATGGTGCTTTTGCTTGAGAGAAAATAAAGGCAAATTGATGGTTGCAAATAGTGTCTCTTCCAATTCTTTGAATGTACATATTCTTGTGCGAGCCTTATTTATTATATTGTATACATATGCCATTGAGGACGTCATTCTAAAGACATTCTTGAAATACTTGGATTCCTATCAACCTTCATGTCTTGAGATTGAGAGGTTCTTACTTGAAAAATTGTCAGGCAGTTGTGTGCATTGGCAGCAAGTGTAGGATACCATAAAATTGATACCATTAAAGGCTTTATGAAAGTAGTAAGACTGTAAAATTGGAAGAAGATATTAGCAGAAGGCAAACTGCCTTACTCTTCTAGAGTTTTTTTCTAACATTGTGTTTTCTACAGTAACATCTTATTTTATGCTTTGTTTTTTATGGTTCTATCACCTCCTGTTTTTCTGCCATTCATACATGCTGTAATCTCTTCCATTTACAACACTTTACTCATATCTTTGCACAACCTCACAACTTTCTTAAGCAAATTCAAAGGGGATAGTCATCTTCAGTGCAAATCTCTGTTGGGAGTTCCTACTACCCTTAGAGCTTCCATGTTGATCATCTCTTTTTTCCGGCCCATTTAGGAGATGGCGGCACTAAATGCTTGTATGATATGCTGCTTCACATAGAGGTCGATAGGTTTGTGAGATGACATTTCTCCTAGCATATCACTACTACTTAGATGCCCTTTCACATTCTCCCTTGATAATGTGGTTTTGCTCCTTGATGATGTAGCTTTACTCCTTGATGACATGGATTTACTCCTTCATGATTGCCCCTAGGCCATAGGGACATACAAACAATACAAGTTTCTTCACTACTATGGGAGTTACATTGGCCTTGAATGCTAGGAGAGATTCTAGGAGTGCTTTGCTCCCTTCTTTCACCACCATGCCACCCCCACTAGCCCTTGACACTTCTTGATGAGCATTATCAGATCATTATCGATCCTTTCATAGTGATCATGAAGGCATTGATGATTCCTCCCTTTCAAGCCTTGACAGAGATATTTGATGAAATTTTAAAACTATCCTTCTAGTCTTCATCAGCCCTTACTCTTTGTGGATTTTGTTTCCCCAAGATGACTATTTGTTTTTGGTTTCTTAATCACTTGTTTTGGTTTTGCACTACATTTTATTTATAGTGCTTTTGTTCCTTTATTTTGCTTCCCTAAGATGCTCTCTTCCTAGTACTTTCAATTGTATCCTGATGTATTCTCGAGTCACATTGACCTACTTTGGTCACTTGTGGACATTAATATAATTATTCTTAATTCTTATCAATTAAGTCTAAAAGTCAAGAGTACACTTGGTGGAAGGAACAAATTTTCATGAGAAATGGAGTTATGGAGTGTGCACTTAAAAAACATACAAAATTCAAAATGACCATTGTTAAGGGCACACTTTACAAGGTAGAAATTTTAGTCTATTCAAAGGTGTGCAGCTCATTGAAATAGGAGTGATTAGTGAAATCAAAATCAATAAGGTTCCAAGGATAGTTCATAGGTGCATGCTTGGGGGATATGGGTGCACCTCACCAAAGGGAATGTGATTTTCAAAAATTGTCTTTCACACTATTAGGTGCACATTTAATTGTGTGAAAGCAAAAGCTGATTTATGTATACAAGGGTGCACATCATAAGCGTGAATTCAAAGTGTAAAACAATACACAAAGATGTGTGCTTGAATGAATGGATCTAAGTTGTATACAAAGGTGAATGGAGATGAGGGAAACTAATTGCAAAATCTGTGTACAAGGATGCACTTATGTGCAAATTCAAACTACCAATTGCAAAGTGTACACTTCTTCATAGAGACCAATGCTAGGCGTGGGCACTTGAGGTAGAAAGATCAAAGTTTAGATTGTTTAGTCCAAGTGCATGCCTAGAGTGGAGATGTGCACCTTATCAAAGGAAGTTTGATTTCAAAGATAAAATCCATAAGGCTAATGATTTGGTGTGTATTTAAGGGAAAAGTGTCATGTCCCCAAAATAGCAACACCAAAAACCAAAAAAAAGAAAAGAAAAAGAAAATAAAAACCCAAACATTTAAATCCAATTAAGTAAATAAAAATAAATATCAAAATACATGTTAAAAATATAGAAAGAAATACCAGCAATAATTATAATTATAATTATCATATAACAGTTAATATAAATTTATAAATATATATACATAGAAAACTAATATAAAAATATAAATATTTTAAAATAAACACTGATAATATTTAAATTATAAATATAGGCATGTTCTTAAAATAATAACATTTAATTATAAATGTGTTGTACCCAAAACCAAAATTTTTGCTTCACTAAGGCATTTTGCTTAATTGAGTCTTAATCTTGTTAAAGTGATGTCAGAAGGTCGTTTTTGGGGTTTTTAAATATGGAGTTGGTGTTAGTGTCATGTCAGTCTGTTACTGAAGAAATTTAAGAAAAGTGAAAATTTGAAGGAAAATCATCAAAATTTTCTATCTTTGGAGAAGGAAGTGTTAGAAATGTTGTCATTGATGTTAAAGTTATGTCAAGAAGCATTGATGGAATAATATGTCTTTGATGATATCATTGTTGGTATAATGTCACAAAGACGTGGAGAGGGCCGAGCAAGAATCTTCAAAATAATCAACATGCTGGCTTCAAACAGAGTTATGAAGGACTTCATATTCAGATTCACATTATTCAAAAGACGTCGATGTTAAGGTAACACACTCAGATTCAGATTCACATCATTCAAAAGACGTTGATGTTAAGGCTTCACATTCAGTTTCAGATTCACAACAGGGTTATGAAGGACTTCGATTAAACAGATTTAGTTTCAAGAGTACGAACTGGAAAGAAAGATTGAAGATCACATAATGCATCTCCAAAGAAAAATTCTGTTCGACATACAATCAATTTGTTCGATTTCAATTATGATGAAGTATTATGTTCGAATGACTTTAATTCGAATAACTTTAATTCATGCTATTTTAAATCACGTCTCTAACAGATTTTGATATCTCTTGTTAAGTAAAGGAGCGACTAATCACAAAAGTTCAATTTTGATTAGTCAAAAGATGTGTGTCTACTCAGAAAGGACGTATCTCAACAGGACGGGTTTTGTCAAAGTGCGGGTTATGGAGTGACGCGTTGAGTTATCAGAGATGACTTTTCAAACAAAAGACATATCAAACTTGAGTAAAGGAACACGTCCCTTAACATATATATACGTATTTGTTTAAAAAGACACAGATAATAATCTGAAGAGAGCGATTATCTCTAAATAGAGGTTTAAGAAGAATTTAGTCTTGATTGCAAACAGAAAATTAATTAAATCAAGAGAAATCGATTTAGCAAAGAGGTCTATCAAAAAAAAAAGGGGTGTGACTAAAACATGAAGAGGCAAAAGTTGTGATTATCAATAGTTGCAATCCTTGAGTAACCTATATATTTGACATCCCATTCAAGGTTGCTGTGTGGTTGTTTTTGAAGATAAGCAGTTCAGTCAGATTCCCATCTTGTGTGGGCTGAAGGTGATATTATTTATCACATAGAGCAGATTGGAGAGTTGGGCTTGTGCAGATCAGATTGAAGGCAGTCTCACTTCCATCAAGTCAAGGATTGGTGCCTTGCATTAGGGGTTGGTGCTCCTTGTAGACAGGTGTCTACTAAATTTGTAAAGGTCTAGGTGTTCCTTATAGGCTACATTCTACTAAATCATCTTGGTGTAAATCTGTAGGTTGGTGCCTATTTTAAAAATATTATTTCAATAAAGTTGTGTCAATTTGGAGAAATTGGTTCATATCAAAAATTGATTGTAAAAAGTTTGAAAAGATTAAAAATAAAAGTTTGTATTTGATTTACTGATTCACCCCCCCCCTCTCAGTAAATCTTTTGTGCTCTTTAGGAAGCACATTTTCAAATGGGCGCCCTATCTTTTAGGGGCTCAGATCCTGTTTTTAGGGTTTGTCACCTCCAACAGACTTTTGCCTAGCATCACGTCAGCTTCGCAACGGACTATCAAGCTTGTCAAACGGACCTGTTTCGTGCAAGTTACGGGAGATATAGCGCAAAACGAGAGGAGAGCCAAAATTGGCTAACACTGGAAAAAAGAGCAGCTTTTGAAAAAGGCACCCATCTTTTTAAGGTGTCAAATGAAGGTTGTTGACTAAATGCCACCTTAGATTTTTATCTCACATTTGTTCAAGCTTCGCGATGCATCCGTTAGTGGGTGAATCTGAGTTGCTGAAGTGCCTGAGCCAGAGGTCAAATATAGGGTCAAATCTTAGTCAAAATATCAAGGAATGAGCAAAAGAGCACTTTTTCAGAAAGGCGCCTGAGCTTTTCAAGCCTTTAATGCCTTTTTTTTGATGATCTTAGATATTCAATTTGTCTGTGTTACGTTCAGCTTTCCGTTGCCTGTCTCTGTCAGATCCGAGGATGACTCAGCAGCTTGCAGTCAGGGTTTTAGTGTTATTTTGGTCAGTTCCAGAAATGGCTATCTCTGGGAGTAAAAGAGCAACTTTTGAAAAAGGCGCCCTTGATCTTCACCCCTTAGATGATGTTTTCTGGAGAAATGTGCCTTTGCAGCTGTCATGCAAAATGAAGTCAGCTCCGCAGTGAACCTGTGATCCAGTCCTGAAACTTGGTCAATCAGAAGTTATGAAGAATTTGTTTTTCCCTTCGTTCGAGATGCAGATGTCAAAATTTGACTAAGTCTGACAAAAAGAGTAGTTCTTGAAAAGGGCGCTTGGATTTTTGAGCCTTCAGATGTTAGTTTTATGATGTTCAGTCTCAAGGTATCTTTAGATCAATTTTTGTCCTGCTCTGCGATGCACTTGTCAGCCAGCCAATCGGTGGAGTCAGTCATCCAATCGGTGGAGTCAGTCAGCCAATGTCAGAGGATGAACAGAGGTCTCGAAAGAGGTCTAAGTCTAAATTTTCATGAAAATTGGCTCAGTCTGGAATTCGCCTTAAGAGGTCAAAGTTGAGTTTTCGAAAGAGGTTGACTGGTGTGCCTTAACTTGAGTTCTGACTTCAGTTAGACTGAACAATTTCTGGGTTGTCATCTCCAGTTCGTATATTGGCATGTTGAGTGATTTTTCAGTTTGCATGTTGAGTTAACTAGTTTGCATGTCCAGTTAACAACTTTGCATGTTGAGTTAACTTGATTGCATGTTCACTTAACTGAAGATTATGCTTGAAGATCAACTTTAGTTTGCATGCATGGCGAATTTGGTTGAAATTGCGAAGTTTTTGTGAAGATGGCGCTTCATTGAATGTCAACTGAAGTTTTCAAAAGGGACGCCTTGTCTAAATTAAAGCATGAAAGCATGAATTTTTACTATTGTGAAGTTGACGCATTTTTCATTGAATGTCAACTGAAGTCTGAAAAGGGACGCCATAATTGGAATTTTTAAGATTTAAAGCATGAGCATGAAATTGGCGAATTTTTATTGTCAATTGAAGTCTTAAAAGGGACGCCTTAATTCTTAATTGTAAATTTGGTGAATATTGAAGTATGGCGAATTCAACAAGAGTTGTCAACTGAAGTCAAATTTGCATGGTGTTTTAAATAAGTTTGCAACTGAAGATTGATAAGGGCGCCCTAAAGCATGATGCTTTATTTAGCTTATTTTAGTTTCAGTTAACTAAAATTGAGGTCCAATCACAAGCCAAGCGCCATTTTTCAAGCTTTGATGCTTTGTGCGAATTTCAAAGATGAAAATCTATTTATTCAAGCATTGGCGTCCATTATTTCTTCATCACAAGCTTCGAAATATTCATTCTTCTTGAGCAAGCAGCAAGTTAAAAGTGCTACAGGTGTCAAAATTCAGCGTTCTTCATAGCAACGGATTCAGATTGTTTAGAGGAAGAAGATTCAAGACTTTATTTTCACTTTGCATGCAGGTTTCATCAAAGTCCCAGAAAGAGATTGGCGAATTTTTCAAAAGGAGAACAAGCAAAACTTTCTATCTTCTGTTTTATTTCTTCTATTTCTCATCTTAGGTACTTTCTTCGCATGTCAAAGAAATTCAACATATTTTCAGAGTTTGATCATCTGGGTTCGCACACTTTAGTATTTGCAGCAAAACCCACGCCTTAGATTTTTTTCGAGAAAATTGCCCCGTAGTCTTCATTCTGAAGCTCTGTGCTTTTTTCCGAGAATTTCTTTGCATGTGGGCTTGAAACACATTTTTTCGAGAATCGAGCTATCTGGGTTGTCTTAGAATTTGATTCTGCACAAAACCCACGTTTCAGAAAAACTTCAAAAATTTCTCCTGCCTTAGGCTATTTTTAGCCTTGTCTAGAGGTTTTTAGTTTTTTTCAGAAAGTTGTCCAAGTATATTCGACTTTACAGTCAAAAGTTCTCATTTTCAAAATGTAGTTCAATCTCATTGATTATAAGGCAAAATCTGCCCTTACGCATAATTTTGTCAGAACTTCAGATACATACCTGAATCATGTTTATCCAGTGGTTAATTTGAGCAGTCTGGAGGGTGTTAGCAGCAATTCGTTGAGGAATCTTGAGCGTTCCGGACTGTTGGCAGCGACATCTATTCCTGTTACAGTTTTTGATCTTGAGTTCGTTCTTGCTTGTATTAAGCATTATGACTCGTCTTCACGACAAATCATATCAGTTGATGGGAGGGTTGTTTGCAGTCTCAAACCGAAGGACATAGAGAAATTTTTTGCTATTCCTCCTCGTTCAGATAACTTTACTGTTGTTATTGAGGCCTGTGAGAAGATATGGGATGGAGAGTGAGAACGTTCATAGAGAAAGGTAGCTCAAAGATGGCTGAAAGTTCAAAAGACTAACATGCCTAAGAAGGTTGGTCGTGGTGAATTCAAGGACGAGGTTGCTGTTTTGATAACTTTGCTTAATCGAGTTACAGGTCAAGAGGATGCTAGTACTTTCCGGTCATGGATGTTTTACCTTATTTCCAGAATTCTTGGTGGTACAGAACATTTGGACTGGGCTATGTTGATTAGTGATTGCTTACATCAGCAGATTACTAATTTTCTCAAGTTTCATGAGTTTCATATGATATCTTACTTGGTCTACTTAGTTGCATTCCAAGGCAGCTACAAACATCTTAAAACCAATGGCACTCTCGGTGTTCAATGTATTCACGAGTATTATCCTCAGTTAGAGTTCTCTAAGTCTGAACAAGATTTCCGAGCAGTGAATGATCACTTTTCTATGAGGACAGTTAGAGATCTTGACAACGAAATGCACATTCATATTTCTGCCGAGGCAAAATCAGCGATGGAGACTTGGGCGGATTGGTTTATCCAATTCCATACATTCACATACATCCGGGTTTATGGATATGTTGGAGAGCCCTTGATGTTGCCGAGGTATCCTTCAGATAAGATCATCTTCATGGAGTTTCTCAGGCAGATGCAACATGTTCATTTCTTTCTTCGCAATCGTCATAAGACTGCAGCTACTTTTCGATTTGCATTAGGGATTTTCACATGTAATGCGGCAACAGATGCCAAGCTTATGTCAACCGAGTTAGAAAGATTCAAGTTTAAAACTCATTCTGAGAGGCGTTCTTATGATCCTTTGGGTCATTATGCAACCAGGTTGGAGCGAGGGATTGCACATAAGCGAGCACTTGAAGATTTCTGGGCTAATTGTGAAGATGAATTCGAGGTTCGTCGTCGTCACTATTGTAGACTCACTATCACTCAGCTCTCTGATTACCTATCAGAAGATGTTGATGGTCTATCAGATGATGATGGAGAAGTTCTTCTCAATTCATTTGTCAGAGATCAAATTGCTCGGCAGCCACTTCGTTCACCAGATTGGTATGCTAAGGAGAATACTTCTATTGAGGAAGTTTCTAAATCGGTTATCAAGACCAGCAAGCAGTTCTTGGAGAGTAAGCGGAAGAGAAAGTCAGTTCCTGTGACAGAGCCGCCAGAGAAGTTTTCTTCATTGCCTTCTACTTCCAGGTCAAGACCTCGGGTCAAGGCTATTGTAATACCTCTTGAAGGAGTTAGACTCAGCGGAAATACGGGAAAGAGAGCTACTGGTAAGAGGAAGCAGAAACAAGTTGAGAATGTTCCTGAGATTCCAGTAGAGACAGTCATTCAGGCTGAACCTCACGTTTCACCTCCTAGTTCGCCGCATATACAACCTATTGACATAGATTTAGAGCCTGAGATACCAATTCGAGTTGGATAAGAGACAACTGAACTGCCACAGGTGGATACATCAGGGACAGTCTCTCCTCGGATTGATGATATTGTTCAGTCTTGTTGGCTCGAGAGGTCTTTGGGGAGACAAAGGAGAGAACCTTCGTATAACCTTGATTTATCTGAGTTCGGTGAACCTTATCAGAGAAGGTCAAACAAGAAAATCAAGAAACAGGTGCATATTGAGAAGACTCTAGAATCAGAGATTGTCATAGAAGTTGCTGTTCCTCCAGAGGGTAAGAACCTAGATGAAGTCGAAGTTGGTGACTTTACTTTTACTAAGGCAAATCTTGGCAGGACTACACGAGAGACAGATGTGACTCTTCTTAAGATTGTTACTAATAATCTTGAAGAACGTATCACGAAGGATGGAGAGGATAAGGCACTACTTAAGGCTGAAAATAGTCAACTTCGTCAATATATTTCTAATCTTGTTCATGGAAATTCGAGTAGAGCGCCTGTTCTTCCTCAGAATACACCTGCAAAACAACGAAAGCTAGATCAGTTGGTCAGTCATGGCAGACTTTTGGACAACTGGATTGAAAGTTTAGTTGCTGCAGGTCAACGTCTTCTTGCGGATTTGTATCAGTTGAGGAGTGATGCACATAAACTTCGTCAAGGCGTTCAGTTGCTCGAGATTTCAATTGCAGAGAGTTTAGCCAAGGATCGTGTTCTTGTGTCTCAGTTGTCTGTTGCATACGATGCCTTGGAGATTGATGAAGATCAAGAGAAAGTTTTTACTTGGAGAGAGCAGCACCTTTTCAAAATGGAGATATGTGAAAAGATCTCTGCCAAGTTGTTTTCGTTAAAAGATTATGTGATTGGAGTACTTGCACTTGTCAGTGGTTTTGTTGTTCAGATTCCGCGTCATTATCTTCTTGAAGATGGCACATATGTTGAGTTGGACAAAGTACAAGCTGAATTTAAAAAGCTGATTCGTGATAACCTTGAAGGAGATCCTATGGCGCCTAAGTTGGAGAATATTTCAGTTATTTCAGCTAGTTTCAGAAAGGCGACTGAAGATGTTAGAGAAGGCATGCATACGGTCAAAGAAAGTGGTAGAGAACTGAAGAAGCAGATTGTTCTTTTGGATAGCATCAAAGTGCCTGAAGACAAAGAGATTGATGAGTTCTTGGTCAAAGTGTTAGACTGAGATGACATGGAGTGATCTGCCAGTTGGAACCTACAGTTAATTTTGAGGGTCGAGTCATGAGCAGTAGTTAACTCGACTTTCAGTCTTGAGTTCACTTGCTGACTTCACACATGCTTATCTCTTCCTTGGAATTATCTACACATGAGTTAGGGTTAGGGTTTCCAGTTAACTGAGGGTAGTGTCCAGTTAACTTTCTTTAAATAAGGACGTGCATGCTTGCACATGGTCCATTTAGGTTAAATGTACCGGTTAACTGATGGTAGCTTTCCAGTTAACTGTATAGTTTACTTCATTAGGGTTTAGTAATAAATATTGCATGCATTGCAAGACTGTAGTTGACTCGAGGTGATTTTAGGGTTCCCTACACCTTTCGATGTCTATATAATAAGAGCTTTTGCTCATTTGTAATTAACTTTTGCACGAGAGAGGAATATATGCTGCGCCTACCTTGCCCTCAATATTGCTCTTTTTGTATTTGTTCATGCGTTTTCACTATTATGATGAATTGTTATGCCACATAGGGTTTCATGCAATTGTGATGGTGAATTCTTTCCTTAGTTAGATAAAATCTGTTTTGTGTTCAATAAGCTTGTTCAGATTGAGATGATAGTTGTGCCACCTTGCCTTCAAGTAGAGAATCTGCGCTTGGTTATTGTGTGTTGTTGTGAACAAGAAACTTATTCGGATTGAGCTGATAGTCGTGCCACCTTGCCTTCAAGTTGAGAATCCGTATTCAGTTTATCGTGTGATGTTGTTACCAATAAACGTGTTTAGAATCTAGATTGAGCTGATAGATGTGCCACCTTGCCTTCAAGTTGAGAATCTATACTCGTTTATCGTCTGATAGTCAAACCCTGCTCCGTTTTCTCATGCTCTGTTTTCTTGAGAAAATTGGATAGATTTTAATTAATTGGCATAGTTGTAGTTAGTAGTCAACAAAACCAGAAAATACTCAGCTGCAACGTATATAGTTTTCGAGAAAGTCTTGTACCTCTACAGCTGAAACAAAAAGACAGGATTTAGTTTAGTTTATTTTCCTTTGCAAGTATTTTTGTCAAGCACAACGAGGGAGCTTCCCCTCCTAATTTGAAGAGCACTCATTGCGTAGTGTGCATAGCTGTCCGTACCAACTCTTACTTCAGAGGTGCTAGTTGTTACGCCAACAAAATGTATAGGTATGATCGTACAATTACCATAACTATTAATAAACACATAAAAACTTAGACAAACGTTGCCTCCCTAAGTCAGCGACTCTCAGACCATGCAGCGATTGGGAGTGATGCAACTCCTCATGGAGAGTCGGACTATTTAAGGAATGCTTCTGCAGTATAAAAGATATCGGGGGGGCTGGGAAAAATAAAAAGATATATGCAAGACAAAAAGGCATCAATCGGTAGGGGATATAAAAATAAAGAACAAGACAAAAATATATATAGGACAAAATAGAATAAAGAATCGAATAAATAAGAAATTCTAATATCTTTGGAGTGCAGCAGTAGACGTAATTAGAAAATTAAGGGAATATCTTTTGGAGAGAAGAGGAGGGATATAATATGCAGATTTAAGAGAAAAAGATAAAAAGATAAAAACACAGTGGTAAAGGGAAGTCAATAGAGACCACATGGAGACTAGACATGCAACTCAGGTGATGTATTTCACTGGCTTTAATATTTAGCATATTCCAATATTAGAAAGAGAGAATCAATCACCAATAAGATACTGAAATAACCGATGCAGTAATAATAGAATTGTGCATTGTATGCCCTACATCTCTTCATGACCGATCTGTTGAATCAGTGGTGTATCTAATCATTAATGGCCTTTGTCATGTCTAAACACCGAATATGCAAAACCTTATGGAAAACAAGCATAGTCTAGTCATCTAGATCATTGAACCCTCGAAATGGAAAATCCTGATTAGTGTATTGATTAAAAGCATTGTTTCTTTAACAAATAGATGATCTTGATACTATTCACATTGCAGTAGTAAAGGAGTATGGATAGGATTATCTATACGCATATATATATATATATATATATATATATATATATATATATATTGCTTCTTATTAATTTAGGAAAGTATAGTATAATAGAAGTTGCTAATCTGTTTATTGATGCAATGTTTTTTGTTGATATTATTAGGATTATAATTAGCTATGAATTGCATATGGTTCCTGTTGACGGGTGTTCTATGACCGCACCAACACAAAATAAAGTTTTCCAACGGTTACTCTATCCTCTCTTGAACAAAATCTCCTGCATGCTAAGATTGCTAGAAAGATCATGCATTCAACGCCAAGGTTCCTTCATGCAGTGGATAGTCTCAGTTGGCTTGATGTGATTTGCTGGTATCTCAAGGGGGACTTATGTAATTGTTCAATCGGAGCTCAAAGAGAAAGGGTTTTTAAAGATTCAGAAGATTTCTCAGTGAAGTTCAAGTTTCCTAAACTAACCGGAAAGTACTGAATTGAAATGGTTGTAGGGATAGAAGATGCTATGATCTACTCTAAAGGTGGGACGTGGAGATCAACTTTCGCAAACTTCAACCAAGCTTTGCTTTGCCTCAATTTGGACAGTTTCCACATAATTGGTGCAATCTTCAGAGGAGTAACTAGAGATATTCAGATCACGATTCAACATGCAGATACCATCACAACAACGCATAACAACATGCAAACCGTAAACCGAGTTAGGTCCACAATATTCCAGTTGACCACGCAAGGCGAACCCACCCTCAGTGAGCCCGCTAGTGGTATGGATAAGCAAAGCTTGCTCAAATTAAACACCACATTCCACAACTACCATCTACTTGCATGAAATAAAATCTACTTTACTCTAAGTTATACTTTAAGATTCTAAGCGAATTGGAAGAACGAAGAAGCCTCACTAGCTACCCACAACAAAAGATGAAACCATAAGCAATGATAACTCTTTTTATTATGAGAGTGTTCACAACAACTTCTTACAAACCATTCAATTTGAAAGCCTTCCTTCCTCTTCAATCTATGCTATCTACCTCTCTATGCTCTATCTCTAATGCTTTAATGATCTAATCTCTAATGAATGTACAAATGAGGGGGGATGCCCCTTTTATAGTTGGCCAAATCTAGTGGATGACTCAGATTGAATTACAATGAAGGGCTCAGTTTGAGCCACATATGCCCTATTCAAGATTCTGCCCTAAAAACCACCAGAAAGTGGAGAAGTGGGGTAATAAATGAGCAAAAGATTCCCACTCTTTCCTGGAGTCATAATGAGCAATTAATGTCGATCATCGTCTTCTAGAAGGTCATCATCTAGCAAGGTGTTCCCGTTCTCTGTAATGAACCAGACCAATTTTTTCCAATTTTTTTCAATAACAATTACAATGCAACGCACACCCGTTAAGATTAGCTCCAAAACCAAAACGATGCGGAAAGTAACTCTAACCAAGAATGTGCCTAGGAAAGGCGAGCATATGGTCAGAGGATCTTGTGCATGCAGTACTGGAAGTAAACAATGCTGAAAGAACTCAATGCCAAGAATGTGCTTCCAAACCCAAGGTGGGCGAGGAGCTACCATATGGCGGAGGAACTGAAAAGAGATGATGCAATGCTGAAAGGAAATCTCAACACCAAGCATGTGCATTCCAAACCCGAGGTGGGTAAGGTGCTACCATTTGGCGGAGATTCTATTGTAAATGATGCAATGCTGAAAGTAACTCAAACACCAAGAATGTGCACTCAAACCCAGAATGGATGAAGTGCTAACATATGGTGCTGAGGGTCTAATGCAATACAATGAAGACTGAACAGTGGCCAGTCTCTTCCACTAAGAGTGGGAAATTACAAAAAGCTTAGCAAGTAAACAAGATAGCTGACAGTACTACTGTTCAGCTTTACAATGATATAGAAATGCCTGCCAAGATCACTGGGTTAGAAGTATATCCATGCTGCAACAATGTATATTGTCTCTTCAATGCTCAACAAGAACTCCTAGACTCAAACCCACTCAAATGAGGAACTCCTACAATCTGATATGACAGAAATATGACTGAAAATGCTCAGACTAGCAACCCTACAACTTACCAAAATGCTCATAAATCATTCCTCACTCACTCAAATGACTTCAAACTTGATGCAGAAGACTCTATGGATGATGGCGCCTAACTTCATAACCCAAAACAACAACCAAGACCTGATATTATTTTGTGGCACAACTCCCAAGATAGCCCAGCAAGGTACAACCTCAAGAGGGGCGATTTTACAAGATAAATTCAAAGACTCAAAAATAAAATCTAAAAACTTGCAAGAAGGGTCGCCCCTAGCATAGAAAGAGATTAGTGAACTACCCAGAACCATACAAAAATCTCACAATGACTTCTAAGCTAAAACTACTTTCAGCCATGCTAAAATCAGCAATTGTAAAACTGACCAATCTCTGAAAACTTCAACCTTGATGCTTTGTCTGCAAATCAGGATGAGAAGCAGTCTCCGAAGTCTTAGCTATGTGCTATCTTTCAAGCACGAAACCAAGAGAAATGGCTAGGAGGTATGCATTCCTCGAAGCAACTCTGAAAACATTTCAACAGCATAACAGTATGATATAAAATAAGATATCAAATGAAGAATAGAAGCCTCCTTTTATAGACTTGAAAAGAATCTCCTGCAGCTTCTAGAAAGTGTGCCAAAACCACAAGGAGTCAAAACCCATTCAAAATTCAAGTTGACTCTTCCCTCCTTCAAGATGGCGTCCCTTTTCAAGTACACAATAATTCATTTAATAAAATAAAGTCTTTCATAAAGTTGGCGTCCATTTCCTCCAACTATAATTTTAGCCTTTAGAAAATATTAAAATAACCTCTTGATGAGGCGTCCACCCTTGAGTCCCCTTTTCAGAACAACATTAAGTTATATTTCTAGGCCAATGGGTCATAATATTAAAGTGTAACTTTAGCCACTTAAATAATTAAATATTCATCAACAATTTCACCACAAAGCCCAAAATCCAAATTACTCCACTGAACTGCCGGAAGAGGAAAGTCTGCTGAATTGATGCCAACTGGACTGCTGCGAAAAATAGAATTTACTAAAAATAGTAAATTTAGAAAGTTGCTTGGATCAAAGTGCATGCGATACCATTGCGAAGCTTTCTGAAAACCCAGAAAGAATCCACAATCCAAAATCCCACACTCCAAGATGTAGCCGTTATAACTTACTAAAAATAGTAAGTCCAGAAAGGTTGCCCGACGCAGTTGCATGTCATACCTCTTCGAAGCCCTCTAAAAACCTAGAAGGAATCCAAAATCCAAACAACCAAACTTCAACATGCAAACCCCCAAATCTTCAAAAGAAACCACCAAGCAGCTGGAAACCCTAATTCTGCCTCTGACTCACCGATAGCACACTGGGAATAGGCTATCAATCACTGGAAAGTGTAATGCTAAAAATGGGGACATTACATTCTCCTTCTCTTTGACCGTGAATTCAACGAACCTGGCTAACACCGCCTCAACCTCTCGAACTGAAATGGGTGGAATATGGTTGAGCTGGAATTCAAGAACCGTGACTATTGTTAATGATATAGCAGCTTCGGTAGCTCCTTCCAGCTCAGCTCCTTCGTGAAAATAAATTTGAATGATAGCCATTGGCTATTCAAATTATACTTATTATTGTTATTGTTTATCTTCTTAGCCGACATAAGAAGATATGAATTTATCTTGAGCCATTTAATGCGTGGTTATGATTTGAGGCCGACCTTTTGTGAAGAGGCATGCATAATATTTATCTAGGCCGGCATTCTTTATGTTTGACTATGGCCGACATAAGAAGATACGAAGTCATCTTGTTAATAAAATTTGTTGAGGCCGACTTTCATTTTATGAATTGTATTTGTGGCCGACCTCATGATATGAAGAGGTGCGACCTCTCCAAATTGAATATAAGAACATTCGTCCATTGTAATGAAGATATACAGTTCGGCCATTCACATAAGTGCGAACATATTTTTGAGTTCAGCAGTGCAAAGATCATCTTGCGAGCAGAAAAAGGAAAATGCGAATTACCCTCATCTCCTAGTGCGAATTCTTGATAGCAGATTGCGTACATATCATCATGTGCAGATTGCGTACATATCATCATGTGCGAATATGTTAAGTGCGAATTTAAGATTCAGGGTGATCATCTACAGCGCTATGACTCTACTCAATGCGAACTTTATAAAGCGAAGAGTTCATTCAGTTTGAAGACATCCAGCACTAAGCTTCATGACAGTGTGAACTCCTTACAGCAGGTTGTGAACCATTGGTGAATGTGAATATTGACAGATCTGTGTACTGTCATTCCCAGGTGCGATTTAGCAGATTGCAATCTGCTGTACATTGGTCTTGTGTTAGACCTCATTGTGATTTGTAAACTTGCCACTGTTCATCAAATATAAGAGAGATCTTTGTTGCTGGGTTTTTCTCCCTCAAGTGGAGGGTTTTCCTAGGGTACATGCTGTGTTATTTTGTCTGATTTCGAATTATTTTCTGTGCATTTACATCTGATCACCTAAAAACAACAACTATTGAGTACAAGATTTTCTCCAGGCGACCAAGGCATCTTAAGTGCTTTGAATAATGCTAGAAAAGGTTGAGATATTCTCAAAATCATCCCGAATAAATGACTTAACCTCCGAAAAGTAAGGCCCCAATCTGCTCTTTAGGCCATCTACAGTCATCTCCTCTGAAGTCAGTCTTCTGGCAAATATAGACTCAAGTGTGTTCAGGACCCCTTCCAGAATATTGCCCATTGCCTTTCTAACTCTAGCCGAATCTGCATGTGCTGCATCGAAGAAACCTCGACCTATGACCACTGAAGAGTACCAACTGGTGAAGTCGTATCTGTCACCATCGTGTATCACACCTCCCTCCACTAGAGTCTGCAAGGGCATGTGCATCAGAGCCTCCAAACGAAGAACAGTCTTAGTCCGATAAATGTGTCTCGTTCCAGGCCTGATCAACGGTGTCCATGCGTGCCAGAATGCTAGAGGCCTGCTGATAAGCACGAACTAGATCCTCCATAAATTTCTCCGTCTCAGTGCAAACACTGCGAATCCACTTATCTGCCTCTTGAACCACCTTCAAATTTTCAAGCCCACTAACTGATTCCTTCGGAAGCTCGGCTGGGAGGTCAACTGCAGGATTCTCTTGTCCGCACGAACGTGCTAAGTGCTGCACATAGCCAATTAGCATCCTATGCTCCTTCAACTTTTTGTATTTTCCCTTTGTACGGAGCAATCTATCCTTCAAATCCTAATAGGAGTTGTCACATTCTTCAATTATCTGAGCTACAGTGGGATGGCCTAGCTCAACAATAGTAATCACATAATTTTCTGGCATCTCCTCATCTCGATTGCAATCTTCTCTCGGGACAACTACATGAAGTGTGCGAGAACCTGCTTCATCTGTAGAAATCTTTGAAAATTTTCTGGCCCTCTTCATCTCTAGCGGTGCACTGATTCTGCTCAGGAATTCATCCATTTCGATCGTTGGGTCAATATCCTCCTCAGGATCCCTCCTCATTCTCTCCCTTAACCAATCCGACACTGCCTACTGCGGGTCACAAACAATGAGTGGCTGCTTCTCCCTTGCCTCTTCTTCATGCACTTCTTCTCTATTAACATTTTGAGGAGGCTCCTCAACCTCTATTTGTCGGGTATCTTCTCCTGAAACTTGAGCCTCCTGCCCTGCAGTAGTCTCATTTTCCAATGTTGCCTCTATCTCTTGCTGGAAGCGAATGTCAGTTGCTGTTTCCTCTTCTTCTTCTTGCTGGTTGTCTCCTCTAGGCATATTGATGCTTTGACCAACTGACTCCCTATGGGGTGGCTGATTTGCTTCCTGTAGTTCTTGTTCTTCATTCAATCTATTTCTCTAACTTTCAAATAGTGAAAGCTCTTGTACGCTTGAGGATCGAGCCTGCGACCATAAGGGCGATGCTTCTTCTACTCTCTGGGGTATCGGCTAAACTTGTACTTCTCTTCGTGGCTCAGAAGTTTGGGCAACTTGTTTTCTTTTCTTTGCTGATGGCGGCCTTTGGTCACCCATGAGATTGTAGGTGAGAGCAATTGACTTGCGTTTGAGCTTATTCACATGCCTCTCCACCCAGCTCCTTGTGAATGTTAGAACTGGTATGCATAGTGTATCCAAGTCAGTGATTTCTGGTTCTGACCAATCAGGTAGTGGGACCGGTGTGTTTCTCACTGACTCATAGTCTGGCTACATTATATTCACGTCCTCATCTACTTGATCCGGGACTGGGACAATCTCGCATTCTCTAATCATCTTCAGCAGTAGCCTAGTAAACATCCTCCTCCTTACTTCAGCATCATCCTCTGCATTAGCCCAAAAATCTTCAATATGAGCCCTGTGCTTGTACTCCACACTTTGCACCATTCTGATGTTATTGTAGGGATTGAAATCCTGCCTGCTGGTGTGGTATGTGAGGTGGAAGAACTGCAGCTCATCCTCAGCTTCTCTGGCTGCCTGTAATGAGGGACAAACTTCATTTGAATTTCCCATGGTAATTGGGAAGTCTAATCCTCCTTTCTTTTTCTTCTTTTGAATTTTCTCATAGGCAATGAGCTGCCTAGACACTTCTAACATTATCATTCTGTTAGTGGGGTACCTCGGTAATCTGTATGGATACGATGTGAACCCCTGTAGCCTAATATAGGTGAACTTCGAAAATTGGATAAACCAATATCCGTACTCTTCGATCAGCTCTTGAGCTTCTTTTGAAATTCTTTGTTGAGTTCTCCGCTGAAGAGTCCTCGTTATATGCATCGTGAAGGCGTCATTCACCCTTTTATAGCTGGCGGTGTTGGTCAAGTGCAACTGCAGGCAGGCCTCATAGATTTTAAACTGCCCAGGATCACATTCAATTGGCTCCTTGTACGTTATTCCTCTATACTTGGTCATCTGAGCCAACATATATGTTACATATGAACTCATGTAAAACATCTTTGTCCTCCTCAAATGCCTGAACTACTCATCTAAATTGTCGCTTATCATCCTTGCCCAATCAACACATTCCTTGCCTTCCAACATGATGTTGATGTAATAAAACATCCATGGCTCGAAAATATATGCTTGAGAGCTTCCGTTTACCCGACTGAGCATCATTATCAAGTCGTAGTACTCTTGCTTCACATCATTCGATATAATCTGTCTAGGCAGCTTGGTGCGTGGAGGCCTGGGCTTTTGCATCCAAACTGAATTAATCATCCCAGCACATTTCTCAAAAGAGGAGGCGTACATCTTTTCAGCTCTTTCCTTTGTTTTGTACACCATCCTATTAGAAGTGGGAATTCTGAACGCTTCTCCAATAGCATCAGGCGTAAGATTGGCAAATAACTTTCCATTCAGAGAAAAAATCGTCCTTCGCTCTGACCTATAACAATTGGCGCACTCCATGATTAGTTCCGGACATTGAATGGTTGGTGGAAAACTTGCAGCTACATAAATCCCACTCTTCATGATATGGTGCGCAGTGACTGACGGAGGGTGGCCCCCTCGCTCGTACATTCGACTTTTGAGTGCTCCTAGGTTAAATGAGCCGAGGTTGGTATCAATCAAGCCTCCCAGCTTTGAAGTAAACTTTGACTCAGGAAGGAATGGCTTGCTGAGTTTCTTTATTATTGCCTGCTTGGATGCATTAGCCTTGTTTGTTTCAACATTTGCAGTCTTGCCTGTAGCCTTGCTCACCCCTGCAACATCTCCTCTTCCTGCTTCAGCCATCTTGCAAGATAAAAGACAAGTATTAAAATTCAATCTTAAAAAATAAATGACCTTGGGATGGCAAAAATATGGAGTTAACTTCGACAAAGAAGTGCCTTCAGCATTACTCCAAACCTCAATTCTTTCAGCAGTCTAACTTCAAAGCTCAACACCTTCAGCAATATAACCTCTGGCTCTTAGAAAAAAAATTCGCCCAAGCTTGCTCACTTCAGCAACTTCTCTTCACACTTTTCTTTTCTTCACCCTTAGAATCTCAAATCTGCACTTGCAGTTGGTGAGGAGAAATGAAAATTTTCCCAGCTCTTATAACTGAGTCTGAGAATATTTTGGCTTCTAGAAGAACGCCTATTTTAGCAAACTCATTAATTTTCCCTCCATCACTCTGCAAAAGTTCAGTTTTTTCCCTCCTCTGGTAGTTTGCAACACTTGTTATAAAAAAAATTGAAATTTCGAAAATTTCACCCCATCAAAATTCATCTTTCAGGCGCCATAGAAAAATCCATCATAGAGAACTTAGGCACATTTTATCTTATTTTCCCCTTAGGAATATTTTATCTCCCCTAGAAAATTTTCTCAACCTGGAGCCCAACGTCCATTTTAACATCATAATCCAAGGCATAATATTTTTAAAATTTAATCCCCTTAGAAAAATATCCAAGACACCCTTTTTTTCATAAAAATCTCCCCTTAGAAAAATATTTTTCAACTATATTACTCATGGGTACACTTGAAGGGGTTCATTTAATATTTTCTTACCCTTGAAAATATTTTCCACTAAGGTTTGCATATCCCATACTCTCTCTCCTGAGCGCATCTAGCACTTTGTGCTTTTATTTTCTTGCCTCATAATTTTTTTTTGATGAACTCACTTCATGGGCGCATTAGAGGGGTTGAGTTCTCATTTTCACACCTTAGAAAAATCTTCATCTATCTTATTCACCTTGGGCACATTCCACCTTTCTAGCTTTTGATTCTCACACCTTAGAACATTTTTACACCTTCCTCCCCTAGGGCGCATTTGAGGGGGTCAACTTTTAGTTTCAACGCCTTAGGAAAGTTTCAACTCCTCTTCACAACTTGGGCGCATTTACCGCCTTGCCATTCCATTTTTCCTACCTTAGAATTTGTTCAAGCTCTCACACTGCCTTGGGCGCATTTGGGACCCCCTGCTTCCATTCTCAACACTCAGAAAAAATCTCAAACCCCTTGCTTGATGAAGGCGCATTTCATGGGGTGAGCTTCCATTTTTATTTGCCTTAGAAATATTTTTCTTCATCCAACTCCATGGTGGGCGCATTTGGGAGGTGGAGGTTCCATTTTTCAAACTAAGATAAATTTTGATGCCATTATCTTGTCAAGGGCGCATTCTAGGGGGTCAACTTCCATTTAAAAACACTTAGAAACATTTTCAAGTCATCTCACCTCCACTTGGAGCTTGGGCGCATTTCACCCCCTGAGCTTCCATTTCTCCAACACTTAGAAATTTTCTAAGTCATCTCCACAACTTGGGCGCATTTGGGGGGTAGTGCTTCCAGTTTTCATGCCTTAGCAACTTTGTGCCCCCTTGACAACTTGGGCACATTTAGGAGGTCATACCTCCACTTTTGTTTGCCTTAGAATTTTTCTAGCTTCCTCCTCTGTTGGCAAGGGTGCATTTGGAGGGGGTAGCTTCCAGTTTGTTGCCTTAGACAAATTTCATGCCACCATCTCTCAGCTTGGGCGCATATGGAGGGGTCTCCTTCCAATTGAGGGCGCATTTGATGGGTGGTGACGCCATTTTCAGTTCCTTAGAAACTTCTTGATGCCACCTCATCCAGACTTTGGGCGCATATGAGTGGATCTGCTTCCAGCTTTATTGCTTGCCTTAGGCGTTTCTTCATCTGGGGTGTTGAGTAAACTTCTAAAGGTGGCCCTCGAATACTTAGATGATTTCGCCCTTGCTTTCTATTTTTAGTAATTGCTTGATTCTCGAACTTCTGCAACTCTTCTTGATTTGAAATTTGTTCCACGTGACCCTCATGATCTATTTGACCTATTCACACATGCCCTTCGTGCTGACCTGCTATTTTTAGCCCTGTTCTGGAGGTGACTTACTATAAATAGTAAGTACTCGGATTGCGCTCAAATTTTACTAGTAGACTGCTTGAAAGATGTTGATCGCGATGGGATACATCAGTTTTTCATTTTTCTTGAGTTTCACCCCTCATTTTGAGTCCCGAAGTTGGAAACCCTAATCTGACTTGCATGTGCCTCAAATGACCTCCATTTGACTCCGTTTCTGCTCTAGACTGCTGTGCTCGTGATACTGAAGCTCTGGGGGCTGTTGGAGTGAACCTGCTAAAAATAGTAAGTGCCTGAAAAAGTAACCAACCAACTGCCAGATGTGTTTGCATGTCATACTGCTCGAGAGATCTCAGAAAACCCAAAAAAACCCAGAAAATTGGTCTGCATGCAGGCACCTGCTAAAAATAATAAGTCATCAACTTGACTTGCATGTCACATCATCGCGAAGCTTTTGAAAAACCCAGAAAGACTATCCTAACATGCATTGAAAAATCATACATTTAAACCCTAAAAATGGCTCCCGAAGCTCGAATTGCTAAAAATAGCAAGTTGCAGAATTTGCTCAAATTTTGCGTGCAAGTACTTTGAAGTGTCTTGAATCTAATGCAACAATCAGTTTTGCGAAAACCCTAGCAGAAAAGCCTCAAATAGGGGGACTTACTAAAAATAGCAAGTTGTCCGATTTCATTGAAAATTTGCAAGCAAGTAGCTCAAAGTGTTCTAAACGTGGTGTAGCAGTCAAAATTTCAAAAGTCCTGAGAAAAGGGTCCGAATTGCGTACTTACTAAAAATAGTAAGTTGTCAGAATTTAGTGAAAATTTAATGGGAACCTGCCGGAAGCATCCTGATTGCAGTGCCAAGCTCAGACTTCAATTTGCTCACTCAATTTGACCTCAAATTAGCTTGAAGAATGGAAACCCTAATTTCACAGACTTAGCCAAAATTTCAACTTAGGCTCGAAAGATGGGCACATCCCCAGAAAGACAGACGAAACTGAGAGAGACAGTAGGAAAACCAACCAAAACCAAAGCCAAAAGACCCGAATGGAGCAAAAATTAGGGGGGTTCCCATTTTGAATGGGGTGATGTGTGAAAAGGTCACAACAGTTCCTTTCGATGTTATCATTGTACTTGGCCAAGATCTTTAATTTGACTTAAAATGATTAAAGGTGAATGCAAGTGTATTCAATTACTAAAAAATTGTCTTCTCAGTGTTTGTAAGCTTATTGGGAGGAAGGGTGTGAGGGAAGTGGTGCCTAAAAACCCCACTTAAGTCCGCCCCCGGAACCCAAGGCAGGGATGGGCCCTAAAGGGGTTGAAATTCCACTCATAGTCCGCCTAGTCCCAAGGCATGGGTGGGCCATGGAGGGGTGGTAGGCTCGGGCCACTTATCCGCTCCACCGAGTGTCCCCAATAAGTTAAGTGTCTTTTGAGGTGATGGCACGGGTAGAGAAAGCAAGTACAAGTGTTTCCACTAAGCATGCCACTTCGAGGGTGGAATTGTCTTGATTTGGATGTTCAGCTCGGGGCCAAGGGGTGGGTTGTCCTAATCGGACACTTGTGCTCTTGGGCTTAGATGGATAGCTTCGGGCGGATCTACCCATGCCACTCCTCTTGTGTCTTCATTATTGCTTATGTGATTATGTTTATATTTGGATATCTAGATATTAATGCTAACAAACATATGTATATGTGGAAATGTTGTTCATATGGTGAATGCAGAATACAATCCAAGATCATTTCATTAAAGAGAACATTTATTTGAAAAGAAGAAACCCTAAACCCAATCTACAAGCGAATTCTAGGGCAAAGTCGGGTAAGGGACATTACAAAAAGTGCACACCTTGTAAACAAATACAACAAAACACTTGAAAACAATTCAAGAAACATGTTCATAAGCATGCTCCTAAGGAACAAGTGTGCACATCATAAAGGGAGAAAATTCATTTTGAAAACAAAGTCCAATTCCTAAGCTATAGGTGCACACGCAAGGAGAAGGTGTGCACCTCTATACATAAACCCATAGCAGCAAAAATATTTTGGGGACAAAATTGGCAAACCAAAAAGTTCAAGATTTTTTGAAAAATTGGGAAAAATTGGATTTTTAAAAAAATGTAAAAAATTGTAGAATAAGAGACAAAAACTGTTTATTTTTTAATTGAAAGGCATTTCCATAGCAATAGAGATATAGAGAGCAAATAAAATAGAGAGTTTAACTAATGAATCATAGAAAATAGATCTTGTTGTTTATATTCATATCATTGATTACATTGCATTCCACATCTTTCAAAGCATTAGTTTGCAATGCATAACTGATAGATGACAAAATTTCAATTACAATATAGTTTGTACAAAGTTAACCTATAAACTAAGTACAAAGTTTCAAAAAACCAAAAGTAGCCAATGACTCTTGCTAGTTGCTACTATAAATAGAGCTATGCTAAAGGGTTGCAGGTCCTGATGATGAAGCTCTTGGGGCAGAGCCTCTCCTAAGTCCTTCAATCTCATGAGGATCCTAGTTGGCCTCCTTTAGGATCTCAAAATCCTCAGACTCAAGAGCTTCGTCATCAATAGCAATCCACTCATTCTTTGGATCAATCTCATCAACATCCATTGGCTCAGTATCCTCAATGGTACCTCGTTTTTCCCATGGACAAATTATTCTTCGTATTACAAGTGAAAAACATTATGAATACAATTACAAATTTACAACTACGATTGCAAGTATACTAAAAGTCTAACCTTGAGCTTTCTTTAGCTTCAAGTGGAGGTTGTGGTGAACAAACACCAAGTCATTCATCCGTTGTTGTGTTAGGTGATTGCGTTTCTTCAAATGTATGTGTTCAAAAACACTCCAAATACGCTCACAAGCAGATGAACTGCATGGCTGGCTTAGAATGCGTTTCGCTAACCACCTAAGATTTTTGGTTTTGTGACCAAAAAAATCCCACCATAGTGCTAAAAAACACATTATATGGAGATGATGTCATGTAAGAATATCTTAAATGTTTACACATTTTATGATTTTGTCCACAAAATAGAGAGATTGTCAAAATTTTATAGATTCTACCTGGTTGCACGGTCTTCTTGCCTTCCACAATAGCTATACATGAGAAAAAACCTGTTGTTTACTGGTACATGGCTAACTCTCCCATAGCTGTCATTAACTGTTCTGTGGTAGCAAACATTTTTTCCATGCATATGAACAAGCCCTGTGCAACCTCATTATCATCATCTCTATAAATGAAGAGTTATGGTACAAACTTGGATTAATATAGTATCCTGCAGCATGCAGAGGAGAATGCATCTGTCAATCCCATCTTCTATCAATTATGTCCCATAATGGCATATACCTGTCCCTGTCATTTTCCATCCTACTCCTCATCACCTCCTTGGCCCTATCCATGGCCTCATACAAATATCCCATGGGGGATTTATCCCCATCCACTAGTCTCAAGACTTTCACTAGAGGCTTTGAAAATTGTACTTCTACTACATCCCAAAAACTAGCAGAATAAATGTGCTCTGACACTATTCTACCATCTACTTGATTTGAGAAGCTAGACTCTATCCACTTGTTTGAAACAAACATTCGTTTCAAATTCATTTTTTGTTCGCCTAAAGTTTGTAGTGCAAGGAAGTGTGTTGCAAATCTTGTCACTCCTGGTTGAACTAACTCCTTGCCCTCTATGAAAGTGTGCAATACACAAAACCCTTGTGTGATTATAGATAAATTTGGTAATTGAGCGAGCCTTGTGCAATAACACCTTAACCCACTCAAGTTTACCAATGTCCTCTAGGGTTAGATCAATGCAATGTGCTGCACATGGAGTAAAAAATATGGAGGGGTATTTGTCTGTTAGGAGTCTCCCAGCAGCAACACAAGCAATAGCGTTATCTATAATAAATTGAACCACATTTTGTGGTCCTATTTCTTTGACTACTAAGTTATACATGTCGAACAATGTAGCTGCAGATTTGATTGTGTCTGATGCATCCATAGATTTCAAAAAAATTGTGCCAATATCACAAGACACGAGGAAGTTGATGAGTGTTCGATTCCTCCTATCTGTCCATCCATCTGACATTATGCTGCATCTAGTCTTTGCCCAAATCAGTCGATGTTCATCAACATCATCAACATCCTATATTGCATCATTAAGCAAAGGAAGCCTCAATGACTCACAAGATGGGGCTTTGAACCCAGGACCTGCAGCTGCAATAGCATCCACCATACTTTGCTAGTATGGAGGCCTGGCAACATGGAATGGTAAGCTAGAGTAGTACCAAAAATTTGCTATTGCCTTCTTTGCTAGTTCATGTACAGTCTTCTTCCATCCTGTACTCTCCAAATTGGTTTGTGATCCTGGTGTAGTACGAGGTGCAAAGAAAGAATTTATGTTTCCTCCACCTATGTTTGGGCCACGTGTTGTAGAGGAAGGTGTCTACCTAGATTCCCTGGAAAACACATGTGCATCATTTTCCCCATCCAAGCGACTCCTCCTACCATTTGTAGAATTGGACTCTACTTCATTCCCAGTTCTTGCCATTTTAGCCTTACCCTCGGAAATCACTTCAAAAGCTTGTTTTGCCTGATACATGACTTCCGGAGGGCATTTTGGGCAAATAATGGTGTTATTTCCTGGCTCCTTTTCCAAATGCCATTTGAAGCGATAAATGCCACCGTTGATGTCATTCAAACACCAATTGCATTTAACCTTTGTTGAACCCGATATTGGTGTGCAATGTGTCCACACAAAGTCTTTTACACGTGGCATTATGATCAAATCTACAAAAGCATCTTAATTCAGTACTAAGGCATGAATAATTAATTCAGTATTAAGGCTACCATTACTTGTTGAAAAAAAAAGAACATGGTATTGAAAATTTGAAACTGTTTACGCGTACTGTGAGATGTTGATTTAACGTAACTTCAAATCAACATTGCACAGTCCGACATGGTCCAATCTGAGATGTTGATTGGCACAGTCCTACTGTAGCGAGATGTTGATTTGAAGTTACTGTGCCAATCTGATGGTCAGCATTGCGGACACTAAGCTTCTAAGGTTGAAAATTAAAACCACACTAAGCAAGGTACAAAAGTCCAAAACTGGTCTGATACCAATTTGGTTCATAACTGGCATAGATGTTCCGGAATCGACTCATCAATACAAATCCTAACTTGTATGAATCTGACTAACTAAAATATGTTTGAAGTCATCTAAGATTTATGCTTAAGAAAGCAATTCTATGCTTTAGAATTGCAATGTGCAAGTTCTGAAATTGATGTTCTGAAATTAGATATGGCAAAGATAGGAAAAGCATTTTGTTTCTCATTTCTACGTATCTACATGTCTTTCTTGCTTATATTGTCTTTCTGATTCCTCTCTGAGTAAGTATGGTGGAATTTTTTTTGTCTTTCTTGCTTATATTGCAAATGTTATCTGTTTGGGATTAGTTCCTATGCATTAAACTCTTACACTCTTGCTAGTATTCAAGAATTATTTAGGAACTTGCATTTTTTCCTCTTCTGTTATTATTGTGCAAGAACCACAATTTGGCAGATTGCAAATTGGGTTCTGATCTGCGCTGGGATCATGGCAAAAGTACTATGTTCTGGTAGCTCTTATACATTTCAATTTTTCATATGAAAAACATGTTGAATTCTCAAGGAAATAGAAGTCAAACTGTCTTATTTTCTTAAGTGTTCATATGATTTCAATTTTGTTTCAATTGGATCCCAGCTTGCTTGGAAGTCTCTTTCAGACAGCTTGATTTGTAGAAAGATCAAAGGGTGATGTGATAAATGTAGCTATACTTTCTTGCATATTTTGCATGCTAACCTCAGCAAACCTGGTTATTGGATGATGCAACTTTTAATGCCACATCAGCAGGATGTAAACTCTGGGTACCATAACTCCAAGTCTGTATTTGCCAATTATTGCCTAACATAACAATTGCAATGCATTATCAATTTGTACAGGCAATCATTGCGAGAAATTTCTAGAACTTCTACTTCAGCTACACAGCATTGTCCAGATGCTCAATGTGATTAATTTCTACAGTACTTTCAGCAGGGGAATATGACATGTAATTAGCTGCAAAAGAGAAAAATGCTAACTTTGAGTAATAGGCTCATTCTCCTAGTAAGAATTTGAAATTGTATTAGCTGTAATATCTGGTGTTCTTTTTTCAGGCACTCACGAATGGCATGCCTACAATGGTGGAGTTCTATGCAGATTGGTGTGAAGTTTGTCGAGAACTTGCTCCTGATGTGTACAAGGTGGAGCAGGAGTTTAAGTAAGTTACAGATTTATCTTGCATATTTCAAGTTCTTATTTTTGAAAATGTAACCATATCAATTTTATTTTTGATAGGACGTGAA
Organism: Sequoia sempervirens; assembly: GCA_007258455.2. Taxonomy (NCBI): domain Eukaryota; kingdom Viridiplantae; phylum Streptophyta; class Pinopsida; order Cupressales; family Cupressaceae; genus Sequoia; species Sequoia sempervirens. Next base: position 250,087 of record VDFB02156278.1, on the reverse strand, counting down.
TGGAGTCTATAATATCAAAAACATAAACATGTTATGTCTGCTAGTATAAAACTCAACTTTGATCTATTTCCATTCACTGTAGTCAGAAAACATTTAGGCAATGTTAGGCATCTTCTACTTGCTACCAACAATATAATCTCCACTTGCTGAGAAGCTTATATAATTGGAATTAAACATGATATGAATACTAGCCATTAAACTTGATTCTGATTCAATGTGAATTTCTCGTCTCATAATATTCTTGCCACCTAAAAATCTCTTAAGTGGGTCCTCAGAGGTAGTATGTCTCGTAAGGATTGCCTTGAATGTGAAACTGTTGTTTTTTGACCAAGGATGTAGGAACAGCCCCATCAAACTTGCATTTTTTTAGACCGTTATTGATTTTCCTTATTTACCAGCAGCAGATATTTTAGTATGTTGGTATATACTTGTATTAAGTCATTCTAATTGTTTTTCCTAAGGCACAATATGCATAAATCTTTAGAGGCTTCAAATGAAGATAGTATGTACACTGCACAAGATACTCAGGCCACCAATTTGCAATTTGATACATTACCTGTATTTGGAAGAACTTATTCTTTTTTTTCTCTGATCTCAAGGAAGATTATGAGGTTGCAGTTTTAAGCAATCCAATCTTCCACATAAAAGCAGCAGACTAGGTGGTGTTTTTATGCTATTGAGCCTTTTCTCCTTGCATGTTCAAAGTCCAAGATTAAGTTACACTTTAAACTTTAAAGTACTGTTATCCTTCCAAAAAGGGAAAAAAATTAATACAGTGCACAGATAAACTTTCATGCTGTCTCCATGGCCAGATGCATAAGGCAAGACAATGTTTTGGCTATATCTTAAAACAATATATTGTAAGAACTGCACAGTATCGACCCACAAAAGCCTAAGATAAGCATGCATTGATCTTGAATATGGCCAGGCATTGCTTATATATAATTTGAGTTGAAATTCTTTTAAAGTGCAATATTACTCCTTAGATGATGGCATTTTTCTAGAGTGCTGTTTTCACTATTATGGTACCTCTAGGTGCGTGTAGACCTGAAAGAGAATGTTTTATTTCTTTGCACAACTATTTTAACAAAGAAATCTTATCAAATAGGTTGCTTGTCTTATACAATCATATTTGCATTGTTAAATTGTGGCTACAAGTATTGAGAGATATTGCATATTATGTTTGCAAAAGGGCAGCCATGTGAAACATGCTATGGGAGCTAATAAATTTTTCACTCTTTTTTCGTATAAGGGGCTTTCTCAAGATTGATATTATCAATTAGGAAGCTAAGCCTTCTAGTTTTTTATGTGCTTTACATTCAGGTCTGTAGGTGCCTACAAATCTTTTTATTCATTTTTTTTATTGTAGATCTTTATTATTCACTGCTATCTCCATTACTTTCTTCTATTTCCTCTATCATCCGTTTAGTCTTGTACTGTAGCAGTTCCATTTTACTGCTTTGAAATGGTTTGGAGCATTTTCCTTGCATCTTATACATATAGTTTGGTGTTTTTTCCCCACGTTGATTACTTCTTTCGTCCAGCCCACCCAGGCAACAGGCAACACAAAATAACATATCACAACACATAGATCAGTTAGGCGGCGCTTCTTTCAGCAAACCTTTACAACCCAAATTACTTTGACTCCCCAACCTGCTTTCCCCTGGCATCATGGCTTTGCTCCTTCCCATTGGCATGACTCAGCCCCATTTTGGCAACATGGATCTACTACTTACTGGCTGCCCCGAGACCACAGGGCAGACTTGCATTACAAACTTTTTCTGCTATAGGAGCTATATTGGCCTTGGATGTAAGGGGAGTTTCTAGTGCTTTGGTTCCTTCTAGGCTATCCCAGCATAGCCTTCCAACCTTGGATACTCCCCCACGAGCATTATCCCTCACGGTGACCAATGACGGTTCAGACAATTCCTCCATTTCAGACACAGACGGATTATTTGATGAGATTTTATTCGTCTTCACCGGAACATGCTTTTGGGGCTTTTGTTCGCCCTTCATTGCTATTTGTATTGCTATTTGTTAGTGGCATGTTGTTTTATTTTATCTTATGTACTTATATTATTTTGATTCTAGGGTTCTCTCTTCCTAGGACTTTCTTTCGATAACTTCTGTAACCTCTAATCATATTGACCTACTCTTTGTCATCTGTGAACATTAATATAATTTCTTTCTTTATCTATTTTGTTCTCTTTCATCTATAAAAAACAATAAGTTTCCTAGCTTGTCTCTGTTTTTGTAAGTAAATGGGTGTTGATGGGTACCCAGCTATGAAATAGAAGAAAAACCAGTACAAAAGGCTTAAAAACTGAGAAATAATACCAGGAAAGACCTGCCAAGGGCCAATCTACTAAACAAGATACTTTATATATAAAGAGGACATCTACATATGAGAGTAAGCCACTTATCAGCCACCATTGGCTGCCATAAAACCATAGATTAGGATATGCAAAACAAAACACAGAAGAAAAGAAAGCTGGTACACTAACAAATGCCAAGCAAAAGACCATTTACCATCCTAGACAAAAAATGTATAACAGGTCTGACAACGTGCGCTAGTGAGCAGCCTTGCTGGTGTCTGCAACTTTAATTATAAAGGGGGAAGCCTTTGCAACCTTTGGATGTATCATCACTTCCTGGAGAAGATTCTCTTGTGCCTCCTTTGTTCATCTGCCAATAAGGAAGGGCAACCGTGCTCTCTTTCAGAGCATCACTGTAGGCAGTCCATCACTTTGCTGAAACAGGGGCACAAAGGGATCCAAAATCTAAGGGGCATTAATGTTAGGCAAGGCCAAGTGTCTGTGCTCTGAAATGAGGGTCCAAAGCTCATTGGTAGTCTGCTTCCAAATCTTGGCTTCCATCTTGACGGCCTGCTTTTTGTGGCTGAGCCATTTGTAGAAAACCTTTTATTAAAAACCATATGCCCTCCTAGTCAAGGAACAAATGCAAAAAGAAAAGCACTGCAGAATGAGAAATGTTCAAAGCTTCCTTCAATTCACTTTTTGTAATGGCCTAGTCTGAGCAATTCATCATGTAATAGCTACAAATAGAAACAAAGCCAAAGGAGAATGTCTTGATAGATCTAAATCACAAAACTAAGGCATAATAAACAACTGAATAGGCTACTCCATTGTGGCAATTAATTCCAATTTCTTGCATGTGCGACACCAGCTGGAGTCCCTTCCATAAAAACTGCTTCGTTGCCAAAGAATTACGTCATAAATATGGGTGGCAAATTGCCCAATAATTAAAGGAAGAAATTCTTCATGAATATGGGAGACAGATTGCCCAATCATTAAAAGGATAACTCTAAACAGATAGGACAATCGGGTGATTTCCATGACATCCAATCAGACTAAAGTCGCAAGCTTAAGCTGTGTTGAGGGATGGTGGCGTGAACTTGAACTTAGTTAGCTAAGCAGTCTGCATCTCGATTCCTTTCCCTATACAAAACAACAAATAGCAGGAAGCAAGGAGGATGAGATCATTTGCGTTCATCTAGGATAGAATTTAGCAACTAATTGCGGAAAATACCTTTAAACATAACCACTATTATCACTTGGGAGTCACCTTCCACCTCTTGGTTGCAAATACCTAGCGATTATTCAAACTTTAGACCTTCCAACAAACTAAAAGCTTCTGCTCAATTATTAGTTTCAGTTTTTGTAATGTCCCCGTTTTAGCTGACATTGTTTGTTGAGGAGTGAGCCTATCATTTTGACCCTCGTAGGCTGACGGATGTGATTAGAGGGTTGCTTTTGGCAGTTATCCTGAGTTTTGGGACTTTACTCCATCAGTTGATTCAGGTTTGGGCCTTGGCAGAGACTCACAGAGCGATTTTCAGGCACTTACTATTTATAATAAGTCAGGCAGACAGGGGTTACTATTTCTGGCAGGGCACCTAGCTCAGTTGGCAATCTCAATTTCGACCCAGTTTGACAGTTTGTTGAGCAAACAAAGAATAATGGAGCATTTAATAATAATTAAATAATTATTATTATGACTTTTTTTTGTAAAGTCAATTAAAGGAAATATTAATTAATTAAATGGCTTATTACTGTGTAGTCGGTTCGCCTGGTTCTGGGCTTGGTCCTGGTCCGGGTTCGCACTGGTTTCGGGTCCTGGTCCGGTCCCTCTGTGGGTTCGACCAGGGTCCTTGCATTTAAGCCTTGGTTCGCCGGTGAAGAACCTGGGTGAACCTGAGCAGAACTCGGGTGAACCCAAAGCGAACCCGAGCAGAACCCACGTGTCTGGGCGGCAAAAAAGCATTTTTTTCTGTATTTTTTTAATATTTCCTTCACTTTGACTTTGACCCACGCCCATGGGAACCCTAAAAGTGACCTCTAAAACAAATTAAACACCTAAACTACCTCATTTTCATTCATTTGTTTTGCAAACAAGCATTTTCATTCCAAGAGGCTGAGTTCTTATTTTAACTTGTTGGATTGACAAAAGGAGTTGAATATTGATTGTTGAAGCTTCTACAAACGATTGCATTGCCATTCCTACAGATTTGCAAGTGTTCATTGGCTGCCACAAAGATTGTTGAAGATTATTTTTGCAAAGAGGTAAGTTTTTCTCATTTTTTTCTCATTTTTCTCATTTTTCATTCTTTTTTTTGTTTTACAAACAAAAACTTTGTTTTGCTTCTTTTTTTTTCTGTTCTTCTATGAATGTATACATTGTGCAAGATTCAAAAGAGCTAGGTTTTAATTTTTAAAAAATTATTATATTTTGTTTTCATTCAAATTTTGAATGTGTTGTTTGCAAAACAAATTGCCATAGGAATCACAATGTCAATGGGTTCTACCTCCGGCTCCGTAGCTAAACCAAACCCAAAGTTCAAAACAAGTGCAAATTCTCCTCTATGGCAGTATGTTGAAATGATAAGACAGATTCCAGGTGGTGGTGGTTATGTTTGGAAATGCAGTGGGTGTGAAGTTACATATTCTAGTTCATACCATAGGGTGAAAGCACATTTGTGTGGCATAACTGGAAAAGGCATCTCACCTTGCCCTGGAAAGAAAGATGCCCCTATTCAACCTGAGACAATTGCAAAATACATTATGGAGCAAGAAGCAGCAGATCAACGGGAAGCCCAAAAAGGAAATCACCCTTTGTTAAAAAAAAAATCAAAGGGAATGCAGCCCCCATCTAATCCCAATCCCAATATTGTGGTAGAAGACCACCCATTTATGGCCATTCCAAATCTTCAAGCTCAAAGTGCACAACCTTTTGCAAACAAGAGAGCAAAGGGACCTTTGGAAGTTGCATTTCAAAATGAGAGTAGAGCCCTTGCCGACCAATGTGTAGCAAGATGCATATATGCCAATGGACTATCTTTTAATGTTGTTCGTTCTCCATATTGGAAAGAGATGTTGAGAACGGTTAATGAAGCTCCAAAAGGGTACAAGGGCCCGGGTTATGAGAAGGTGCGTAGCACTTTATTGGAAAAGGAGGTTGAGTTGGTTGAAGATGCATTGAAGCCTATAAGAGATTCATGGGTTGAGACAGGTGTGTCCATTGTTTCAGATGGTTGGAAGGACTCAAAAAATCGGCCTTTGATCAATGTCATAGCGGTGTCCCCTAAAGGGGCAATGTTTTTGAAAGCCGTGGATTGTGAGGGGCAAGTAAAAGATGGGCAATTTATTGCTAATATTCTTATTGCAGCCATTGAGCAAGTGGGAGCCCGCAACGTTGTTCAAGTTGTAACGGACAACGCAAAGAATTGTAGAGCTGCAGGGTTGTTGGTTGAGGAAAGATATTCACATATCTTTTGGACACCTTGTGCGGTCCATTCACTCAATCTTATGCTGCAAAAGATTGGGAATAAAATTGAATGGATCAAACAATTGTATACTGAGGCTGAGGACATTCAGATGTTCGTCACCAACCACCACTTGTCTCAAGGGATCTTTAGAACATTTTCAAAATTGGAGCTATTGAAGGTAAGAGAAGTAATATTTACATTTGTCATTTTCTGATTTTCATAATTTGATTGTTCAATCTAATTTAAATTCTTCTTTAAAGTTTATTTTTAAATTTTAATTATTATTTTTAATTTGCAATAGGTTGCAGAAACCCGCTTTGCCTCTAATACAATCGTCTTGAGACGACTTGTGAAAGTTAGGCAAGCACTTTCTAGCATGGTGATTAGCACCAATTGGTCTATATGGAGGCAAAGCAGCACTGAAAGAGCAACAAGAATTAGGAGCATGATATTAGATGACTCATGGTGGGATCGTGTGGAGTATCTCCTTAGCTTCACCAAGCCCATTTTGAGTATGATTCGCTATACTGACATGGACAAGCCATGCATTGGACAAATATATGATGGTATAGACTCAATGCTTGAGAAGATCAAGTGCACCATAAATGCAAGAGAGCAAGACCCTGAAGAGACTTTCTTCAAACAAGTGCATACAATTGTTGAAGAAAGATGGAACAAAATGACAACTCCATTACACCTTCTTGCCTTTGCATTGACTCCAAAATACTACAGCTCTCAGGTTCTTTCACAACCAGGAAGGCTTCCTCCATATAGAGATTTAGAAGTGGCTGAAGGGTACAAGGCAGCATTTGTGAGACTCTTCCCTGATCGAGATTTGCGGAGTGTAGTCACGGATGAGTTCACTGATTTTGTGCACTCAAATCATCTAGATGTTGATGCCTCCCGTGATAGGTTCTTAAAGGATGCTCATTCTTGGTGGTACTTCCATGGACAATACTTCCAAAATTTGCAGCCCCTTGCAATCAAAATTTTATCACAAGTAAGTTTAATAAATTTTCATATTTTAGTTTTAAAAGTTTCATAATTCCATTTATAAATTTTTAATTGTTTACTTTGTCTTCATAGGTTGCTAGTTCATCCGCATCTGAGAGGAATTGGAGCACATATTCTTTCATCCACTCAGTAAAGCGCAATAAATTGCTGTCAAAAAAAGCGGAGAACTTAGTATATGTGCATTCCAACTTGCGTCTCCTTTCACACAAACAACCTAACTACAAGGAAGGGGAGACGAAGTTGTGGGATATAGTGCCAGAGGATACTGACTTGGATGCTTGCAGTTCCCAACATATTGCATATGAGGATGAGGATATCCAACAGGAGCATGGGCACAATAGTAGTGCTAGTGATGGTGCCATTGGCACTACTTGTGATTCATCTAGTCTTCCTACTTCATCTAATGTCAATGTTGACATTGATATGGATGATCTAGAGAATCCATATGATGATTAAAACTTTAAAAGTGTTGTAATATTGAACTTGAAGTTTGAACAATGAATATTTATCATGCATGTTTTAAATGACATTCAAGTTTATGGTGGTTTTGTTGTTTATATGATGTTATCAGTTATGTGATATTCTAATCCTAATTCATGCTTCTAGGCTGCATATATATATATATATTTACATATTCTGTAATTTGTACTAATGAACCCAAGACGAACCGAACCCACCCCCCAAAAAATTTTGTCGAACCGGCGAACCGAACCCGCGAACCTGAACTCGAACCCGAACCCGAACCGGCTACTTAGGCTTATTATAAAGTATTTTATAACTTTATAATATAAGGGAGATATTATTATTAAATGAGTATTTATTACTCATTTAAAAAGGGACGCCATTTATTAATTAATGATCCTAAGTTGAAAAGGGCGAATTAAATAATATTAAATTCATTTTAAGTTGCTTTTTTGGAGGGTCGAACTTGTGAAGAGAGTATTTATTTCACCAAAGAAAAATCGAACTCATTATTGATGATCATTTGAATTTGTCTTTTATTCTCTCTAAGAGCATTGGGGTTTGTGAAACAAGGGTTTCTAAAAACATTCGATTTTGGAGAACGTTCCCTCTTCAGAATCAGACATACTGAGACTGTGAGATACTAGTTGAAGTTTGTTAGTTGAGTGGCTTCATTCAGAGGTCATTACAGAGCTTATTGTGAAGTTTTTCATCAAGAGTTTGGATCGATTTACTTCCAGCAATGAATCTTTTAATTGGCAGTGATCTATCCAGTATCTAGCACTAGTTTCAAGGTGGTACGGATTTCTCCTTTGCTGGTTTGGCCATACTTTTACAATAGCAAGGGCCGTACTTCTTCTGCAAGCTGGGACGCCTTTCCTTTTTGTCTTCTGGCTTCATCATTTTGGACGCCTAGGGTTTTTGGAGCCTTTGCATCAATTTCGAGGTGGGAGATTTCATTATTTCATTCAGCCGTACCATCTCATGCTTCTTTTCAGGTGCCTGCAAGCTTATTCAGGTTCTTAATAAATAACTTGCCTTTTTACTTGAATGTTTAAATCTCGCAGTTGTAATTATTCTGGAAGATCAATAAATCATCTGGCATCAAATTCTAAGCTGTATTATGTCATTTAATCTTTTGGTATTTTATTTTATTTTTCCAAGCATTTCCTGGCAAAATCGCAATTTCTCTTTATTTGCAAAAAAACCACAAAAACAACCAAAAACAACGAAAACAAACAAAAACCTTGCATTCTCAGTCAGTGGTTGGGTTGAGAGACACTTGGTCTCTTATAGTGGTATCAGAGCACAGTTTTCCTGCCATCTTGTGCTTTTTCAGTCAAATGTGTGCTTTTTCGATGCTTTTTCATGAGTAGAGACATTATCTTCTACAGTAAGGGTAGAGGAATAGGTAGAATTGAGGATTGGACAGGTCCACCTATTCCTAAAGGTGAGACAGTATCAGGGGTTCTGGGTATTCACAGATCCAGTTCCAATAGTAGTGAGAATAGTGTCACTATACTGATGGTAGATCGTGAGATTCCTACAGAGGCACATAGGGATCTAGGGAAAGAGCATGCCGGAGGTGAGATTTCTGATGACGAGTTCAGACAAAGGCATGATAATATGATGGACATGATGTCGCAGCTTATGGGCACAATGAGACAACATTCACCACAGCAGCATGTCTTCCAGCTAGGGCAATCTAGCAGGATTGCAGGTGTGGAGTAGCCACAGGTGTCAATACCACAACAGGCATCTTTCAGTGTTCCTGAGCGTAGGCCTAGACAACCTACTTTCCTTGCCAGAGAGGTCCCTCCAGTTTAGCAGGCAGAGCAGCCGGTCCCACAGCCGGAGTTTTAGACGCCCCAGGGTACGTCAGTGGCTGACGTGACTAGGTACTTTGCAGAGTATTCGACATTGGCTCCTGAGATCAGGCAGTCTTTGTCATTTCACGAGTTTATGGATGTGCATAGACCCAGAGGTGGAGGTAGATTTGAGCGCAGAGCTCCCCAGTACCAGCAACCGCCACCACAGGTGAACCAAGATCTTTAGTATGCAGTGAGCAAGATCATCTTGCCCTATTTTGATGGCTTGGATAAAAGCTCAGCAAAGTCTTGGGTTCAGAAGTTAGACAATTATTTATCTCTGAAGACGAGGCCATTAAGTTTGCTACATTGCATCTTGATGGGTTGGCACATGACTGGTGGCATCACGACATGTATACACTGGGTCATCACACGGTTACCACTTATCAGGAGTTCACGAGCAGGCTCATAGAGCGTTTTGACAAAAAGGATCCAAAACTTTACTTCAGGGAGCTAGCTCAGCTCAGGAAGATAGGCAGTTTGGATACCTACATCAGTGAATTCCAGAAGATAGCAGTTATGGTGACAGGTATTTCGGAAAGGAGACTTGTTATTTTGTTTATTGAGGGGTTATATGAGCCTATGAGAGGTTGGGTCAAAGCATTTGATCCCCCTACTCTTCAGGAGGCGATGCGGAAGGCAAGGAGTATGGAGCTTGCTGCTCTGAAGAAACAATTTCAGCCTAAAAAAAACACCTTGCCTGTTGAGGAGAGTCATACACCAGTTGCAGAACAAAAAAAGAAAACAGCAACAAGAATTGATGACGCAATTCGTGATGAATTGAGAAGGAAACAACTATGTTACTGGTGCAAGGAACCCTACAACAAGGAGCATGATTGTCCTTTGAGACCAAAGGGCAGAGCCAACTGCGCCATGTGGGTTTACTATGAAGATGTTGAGTTTGAGGATTCAGACCAGCAGGTTGTTTCAGAACATGCGGAGGCTGGGAATGCCTCTATGGAGTTTGGGCCTGATGCCAACTTGTCCCCGTTGGTATTATTTGCTAGTGTACGGGATGATTCATTCAGGTTCAGGGGATTAGTGGATGGACAACGATGTATTGCTATGCTTGACACCAGAGCCACACATAATTTTATTGATGAGAGCTTTGTCAGCAGATGCAGACTCCAGATGGAGGACTTCGCTGGATTCAGAGTTCGAGTAGCGGATGGATATACCCTCACTTGCACTCGACGAATTTGTAATCTCACCCTCATGCTGAATGATTATGAATTGCAGGCGGATTTTTATGTGGTCAACTTGGGTGGGATGGATTTAGTGTTGGGTATGAGATGGCTTCAGGACATTAGTGTGTTCACCCTCAACTTGCCTAAAATGGAGATGAGATTTGAGATACAGGGCAAGAAATATGTGCTGAGGGGGATTACAGATGGGAGCCTACGCTCTATCTCTCTCGTTAGTGGGAAGAGTGAGAAGGTAGAGAAGGATTTTGTGCATATTGGATATGGTTTTGGATCCTACTCTCTTGACCCTAGTCTGGAGATGAGTGATGATAGTGTTTGGGATCCTACTTGTGCACCGGGATTTCAGACTCAGCTTTCAGAGAAGTTTCACAGTGTGTACATGGTGCAGAGTGCATATGGTTTCATGTTTGACCTGCACATACACGATTTGTTTCAGGTGCACAGTTCTAGTATGCACGTACTTGATATGTTGGATGACAGTATATCTCGTGCAGTTTTAGGGAGCAAGTGTTGCTTGCAGATTGACTTGCTTCCTCCTGAGTTTCTTGATCCTATGACAGACAGCACTGCGGTTGACAGGGATGGCATTCCATTCTAGTTGATTAGTTGTGGGAGTTACTGGAGACAGTTGTGGCTATCAGGAACATTAACCAACACTACCCTTGGGATCCAGGTGGTGTGGTGCATTTTTATTTGCAGAGATTGCTTGGGGACAAGCAATTTCAGGGAGGGCGGACTGTAATGTCCTCGTTTTAGCTGACATTGTTTGTTGAGGAGTGAGCCTATCATTTTGACCCTCGTAGGCTGACGGATGTGATTAGAGGGTTGCTTTTGGCAGTTATCCTGAGTTTTGGGACTTTACTCCATCAGTTGATTCAGGTTTGGGCCTTGGCAGAGACTCACAGAGCGATTTTCAGGCACTTACTATTTATAGTAAGTCAGGCAAATAGGGGTTACTATTTCTGGCAGGGCATGCGGCTCAGTTGGCAATCTTAGTTTCGACCCAGTTTGACAGTTTGTTGAGCAAACGAAGAATAATGGAGCATTTAATAATAATTAAATAATTATTATTATGACTTTATATTATAAAGTCAATTAAAGGAAATATTAATTAATTAAATGGCTTATTATAAAGTATTTTATAACTTTATAATATAAGGGAGATATTATTATTAAATGAGTATTTATTACTCATTTAAAAAGGGACGCCATTTATTAATCAATGAGCCTAAGTTGAAAAGGGCGAATTAAATAATATTAAATGCATTTTAAGTTGCTTTTTTGGAGGGTCGAACTTGTGAAGAGAGTATTTATTTCATCAAAGACAAATCAAACTCATTATTGATGATCATTTGAATTTGTCTTTTATTCTCTCTAAGAGCATTGGGGTTTGTGAAACAAGGGTTTCTGCAAACATTCGATTTTGGAGAACGTTCCCTCTTCAGAATTAGACATACTGAGACTGTGAGATACCAGTTGAAGCTTGTCAGTTGAGTGGCTTCATTCAGAGGTCATTACAGAGCTTATTGTGAAGTTTTTCATCAAGAGTTTGGATCGATTTACTTCCAACAGTGAATCTTTTAATTGGTAGTGATCTATCCAGTATCTGACACAAGTTTCAGGGTGGTACGGATTTCTCCTTTGCTGGTTTGGCCATACTTTTACAGCAGCAAGGGCCGTACTTCTTCTGCAAGCTGGGGCGCCTTGCCTTTTTGTCTTTTGGCTTCATCATTTTGGACGCCTAGGGTTTCTGGAGCCTTTGCATCAATTTCGAGGTGGGAGATTTCATTATTTCATTCAGCCGTACCATCTCATGCTTCTTTTCAGGCGCTTGCAAGCTTATTCAGGTTCTCAATAAATAGCTTGCCTTTTTACTTGAATGTTTAAATCTCGCAGTTGTAATTATTTTGGAAGATCAATAAATCATCTGGCATCAAATTCTAAGTTGTATTTTGTCATATTTAATCTTCTGGTATTTTATTTTATTTTTCTAAGCATTTCCTGGCAAAATTGCAATTTCTCTTTATTTGCAAAAAAACCACAAAAAAATCAAAAACAACAAAAACAAACAAAAACCTTGCATTCTCAGTCAGTGGTTGGGTTGAGAGACCCCTGGTCTCTTACAATTTTCAAGCTGACTGGAATAGTGAGGATGATCCAACAAAAAATTGAATGCTATCGTCGATCCAAATATCCTTGAAAAAAGTTTTATTAGATAGACCTGAAAGTTGGAAGGAAAAGTATTAAAAACAGTTGTATCCTAACACATAATTTTAAATGCCAGGGTTGTCTTTTGCTGCTCTATCAAAGTTGATATTTTGAAAATTAATATTGGGTGCAGTTTACTAGATAGACATTTAAGAAGTAGCATTATCAAGGAAGAAGTGCGTGCTGCTGTTTTTTCCTTTGGAGCCTACATGGCCCTTGGCCTGAATGGCTTTCCTCCCTCCTTCCAAGAGTTCGGGGATATTATTAGTCATGATCTTGTTGTTTCTGCTAGAGATTTTTTCAAATCTGTCGAAATTCTGAAACAACTTAATAGTACCTTAATTGTTTTGGTGCCTAAAAAGGACGAAGTGACCACCTTCTCGGACTTTAGACCTATAAGTCTTTTCAAGATTGTTTATAAAATTTTCTCTAAGCTTGCAGCTTTAAGAACCAAACCTTTTGTCCACCTTATTTCCTAGAATAAAAAAGGATTGGTTTTGAGGCAACAAATTTTGGATGCTATCCTCACTAATGAAATCATCCACTCTATGGATAATAACAAAAACCGAGTATGACCCTTAAATTAAATATTTCTAAAACTTATGATAATGTCTTGGTCTTTTCTTATTTGTTGTCCTTTAGAAGTTTGGAGGATTTTGCAGCTTCGTAAAGAATGTGTCTCTACTCCCAAGTATTATGTCCTTTTTAATGGTATCCCAAGGGTTTTTTCTTTTTCCAATGGAAGGGGTCTTAGACAAGGCGATCCTCTCTGCCCTTACCCTTATTATTGTTGCTAAAGTCTTGGGGAGAAACATTGATAAGTTGATTGCTTCTAGAGTCCTTAAGGGGGTCCAAGCAGTGTCTTCCTTACTCCCTTCATCTCATCAATAGTTTGTGGATGATTCTATTCTTTTTGGGTCCTCTTCTATAGTTGAAGCAAGATAGGGGAAGAATTTGTTGACGGTTGTGTTCCTCTTGGCAATCGTTGGGTCCTTATAATAGATTGTTTATTGTCAAGGAAAGGGGTGTGATCTAGTTGGTTTGACTTTGGTCCTTGGTTGACCAACTTTTATCTTCTTCTGTAATACATGTGCGAATAAAGATATATTTTACTCCTATATCTGGTATGCATTGTCATCTCTATTATTAATTCATGTATTTATTTTATCAGAAAGAGTAGTAAAGATTTGGTGCCATTGCCTCAAAAGAAATTGGGTCCAATATAAGAGTTTCATGCCCTTAGACCCCGATAAAGGCAAAAAGAGACCACAAGGTGGTCAAGACCAAGAGATCATGTGATCTTTAAGGATCGTTGAGCAAAGGGAATGAAGAAGAAGATTATGAGAAATACTTGAGGAAACTACAACTGTATGATTTCCAAGTCGGAGCCCCTCCCGAGAACACAGTCAAGTTGAAAAGTCAAGACAACCTTCTCTAGACGAGGGAAGCTGGGAGACGAAGTCACATTCCTTCACATAATTGTATGAGAGTGTAATGGACAACCCCAATTTTTTTTTGTGATATGCCAATCTGTTGTTATAATTTTCTGTATTCTTTTCCGTCTTAATTTTCTGTTTGCTGTTTGTGGGTCTACTGAGTTTGTTTGTTTGAGTGTTTCATATGATCATTATGAATTTTGAAACATGCCCACATGATATAACAAATAAATGCAGAAATAACACTAAGAAACTTGCAAAGGAACAGAGTACTTTCAGCTCCTTAAAACACAGAATACATAACAGCATTATAGTCTTCCAAGAACAATTAATTAATCAGAATATTACTTTTTTTTACCAGACCTGGTTTAAAGCTCTTAAACAGCAGATATAATGGAGTTCTTGCCATGTACAACACCAGAGATATAGATCTCAAACTTCTTGTCAAACTGAGCCAAAGGTGCCCTTTCTAAAGCTCCACAAAGACAGAAAAATCGCCTCAAAGTTCGACCAGATTTAAGGTGAACACACACCAAGAAAGTGCCAGCAGCAAGTGGGCAATCTGCTCTTCAAACAGCCAAAATAACTTGAGCTGCAACACTGATTTGATAGCTTAAATTTGTGCCTCCAAGCACCAACATCCAGCGACTAGACCACAATGATCACCAACAGAAACCAGTATGCGCAGAACATAACATGATATTTGACTCCAAACAGGGCGCTCCCAGCTGAAGTTCAATTGGCCCTAGAAAATCCAAATTTCATTCATAAAATGCAATCCAATGCTCTTTAGAAATGCCATGAGGAGTCGTCTTTCCAAACGATACCCATTTGATACAAAAATTCTTTTTTAAAGATACAAGCTGAAATATGAGTTCAGGCCCTGTATTTTTATTACCCAGAAAATCCTTTAATCTCCACAAACATTAGTTAAATCATCCCCAAATTCAAAACCAGGAATTAGCAAGCCAAAACCAACAAACCATCATCAAACAATATCGAAATCTTCATCACTAAACTCAGAAAAATCTGCAACTTGTAGCACTAATGAAGCCTCTGAATGAGACCTCCAATAACTCTCCCGATGTTGTCTTTCAAACACAGGGAGAGTGTGATCTACAGAGGTTTTCGTCCCTGCAAACCCTTGTTCCTCCAAAGCCAAGCTTCCAGAGAAAAAACCTGTTCAAGTTTCATAATCCAAGCATGAAGAAATGAACCTCCCAAAAGACCTTTTTTTTTAAAGCTTCTCCAACAACCCTAAAATCCACGCCACTTCCAAAAGTCTTTTGATTTATTTTTAATCTTTTCTTCAACTTGGCGCCCAAAGAGGAGGCATTAAAATAAATCTTTTAATCTTAACTTTAACATAAGATTTTTTTTTTTTTAATTAAAATAACTTCGTTTTTCACCTTAGGCATCCCTCCCCTTATTGCAATATAAAATATTTTAAAAGCTCTTTTAAAATGATTTCAAGTCATTGAACTAGGCACCATGGTACAAAATGGTCCCCTTCATGACCCTCAACAACATAATACAAAGTTACTTTTATTAAAGCCCCTTTTCGAAACATTATTCAAATATTTGAATGATTCAACCTTAGTAGCCTTGTATTGACTGAGTTTGTGCTATTGAGACCATCCTGACTGGGTCCGACCAACCCTTATTGACTTACTATTTTTATTAAGTCCTTAAAATAGTAAATAATGCCTTGAAGCTTGAGCCGGAGAGAAGCTGAAACGCTTGAAAGGGCTCACCAAAGACCGAAGCACCGTGCCAGACCCCCTGCTAAATATAGCACTTACTAAAAATGGTAAGTGTGCTTGAATCAACTCAGTTGAAAGAGGATGTCGTAAAAATGGGGACATTACAGAGAGTAGACTTTAGGATATTGAAAGTTTGGCAATCAAAGGAGAAGAAGCCAAGCCAAGTGTGTATAAAATAAAATATGAAGGTGAAACAAGTGTGCGGAAGGCTGAAGCTAAGGGAAGACTTGAGGATTCCAATGTGGCCGAGAGTGCGAGAGAAGCACCAGAAAGTTTGAATCAAAAATCCATAGCAAGTAGATTTTAGGTGCTAGGTTTGCATTAGAATAAAATCACGGTAAGCCCTAGTGGAGAAAAGCGAAAGTTGCCCAAGTTAATAGGCAATTGGTCGGAGGATCTTGCTAGGTGCTATAAGACTTGTGAAATAGTCTGGATGGCTAATGGGCAAGATGATAAAGCAATTTTGCTACAATCTTTTCCAGCCACCTTGTGAGGTGTAGCGATTGATTGGAATACAAAAATTGACCAAGCCTCTCAAAATACATGTGAGAGATTAAAAAAATCTTTCAAAGAAGAGTTTAAATTGCTTCGTGATGATGATGAAATAGTAGCAGAAATTTACAATACAAAACAAGGCAAACACGAAAGGGTACGAGCTTATAATTGCAGACTTAAAGGATTACTTGTAAAGTTAGAAATAGAACCAACCGGCGGTCTCAAGAAAAGATGGTTCATCGAAGGTCTACTTCCATCATTAAGAAAAAAAATGAAAGTAGTACCACCATCTTCCTATTCAAAAGCCTACAATTGAGCAATGGATATAGAAAGTGAAGATAAAATGTCCTCACATAGTAAAAGAAAAACAGTGGAAGAGGGAAGTTTGGATGACAATAGTTACAATGAATTGGGAATGGTTCAAGTGTTCCAGAGGAACATGCTTCAAATGATGGAAGAATTGAAGGCAGAGAAAGAAACCAACAAAGAATCTAATGAACTAAGGTGTACTGAGTGCAAAATTGAGGGGCACACAAAAGGTAACTGTCTTAGAAAGATGTTTTGTGAGATTTGCCAAGTTATTGGTCATTCAATAAAGGAGTGCCCGTAAAATTTGAAGACTAGGAGTACACAAGTACTCTTTACGTAGGGAGAGGAGTCCACCCCATCGAAGCAGCAAAATGCATCTCCTAGTAGTTATTGAAATCAAAGAGGAGGATGAAGCCATATATAGTATGACCCCAAAGGATGCCTTATCATACAATGCTAACAATGCAACGAATGTGGATACTTTGCAAGCGACTGCTAGAACAAGCATGACAAAGTGCAATTATTGTGCAAATGGTGTGAACTTGGAGACCATGAAGACATTGGGTGTTCAAAGCAAAAGGCTAGTGTCAACATGATTGAGTAAGGCATAATGAAGTATTGGTTATTACTTACACCCAAGCAAAGAAGGCTATGTACCCAGATCCACGTACATAAAAAGAAAGGCTTTGTGAATCAAGGGCTAAAGTGGAAAATGCTATGGATAATGAATGCCACCACTCAAATGTAAATGCAAGTACGGTAACACATCAATTACAATCCAAGAAATATATTACATGGCAAGTACTTGAAGCTACCGTACCAATTAAAGTAGTAGATTTATTTCAAAGTATTCCCGAAATTTGAAATGCTATTGTATCGAGGGAGAATGAGATGGTGCATGCTACAGTCCAATTAGAATCTGGTGAGAATGAAGATCCAATAATTGAACCTCTGCTATCAGGTGACCAAATGATTGATCCAATGTTACTAGCAGTTAACATGACAAAGAAACCAACAGTGGTGAATATGGAGATCCTTGGAAGGAATCTCACTAATACAATTGTTGATGGTGGGTCTAGTGTGCACATACTTCCAAAAACCACTTAGAGAAGTTTGGGCTAGCCAACCATTTGGCCCCCAACTTTTCAATTGGTGGGTGCAGATCAACAAGGAATTAAGGTACTTGGATTTTTAATGGGACAAAAGGTAACTATAGGAACCCAAGCATTTTTGTTGAACTTTGTGGTCATTTTATTAAAGAAGAAAGCATACGACGCATTGTTATGTCGAGGTTGGCTAGTAGCAACTTGTAATAACCACCCCTAATTTTTTTTGAAAAAACTTTTTAGCTCAACATAATGAAAATGCTAAACAACTTTCCTTTCCACTTTTTAATCACCAAGTTCCCAGTGTGGGTGAGGTGAGAGCATATAGTGTACGAGATTACAATTATACTTGAAATGAGCAGCTGAAAGTAACATCCACTTATCTAGTGGGGTTAGCTGGGCACATCCACTTTGCAGTGGGAAAGCTGATACCATAATGAAATGTAAAAAACAAGCTCTTCCACTTTTCAGTGGTGAGTGAGTGCCAAAGCCACTTGTTCAATGGGGTAAGTACAAGAGCCACTTATGTAGTGGGGTGAGAAAATAAACCACTTATGCAATGGGGTAAGTAATAATAAGAAATTAAGAGCAAGATCATTGGTGGTACTACCACCTAGTGTTAACGTTGTGAGCTCTTACAACTCATTTCAAATCAATACATATCTGCTGTTACAAATATGGCTATGAAAGAAAATTGATAGAACACCACCACATTTCCCACAATATTAAGAACTAACCACCCATCTTGAGAAATGACAATATACCTCAAGGAAATGGCAAATAAGTGACTGGTACAGGTCTGAAACTTCGCTGTAGCAGCCTGGACAGCGAGATA
Source organism: Sequoia sempervirens (assembly GCA_007258455.2). Classification (NCBI taxonomy): domain Eukaryota; kingdom Viridiplantae; phylum Streptophyta; class Pinopsida; order Cupressales; family Cupressaceae; genus Sequoia; species Sequoia sempervirens. The sequence continues at coordinate 231,601 of VDFB02156278.1, read as the reverse complement.
AAGACTCAGAAATCTTCAATAACCCACTCCCAAATGCACCCAAAGGTCAACGTAGGCTTGGAACAATGTTTCCAGCTTCTCTAAACTGCAAACTATCCTCTCAAAATGCAAACTTAAACACCATCAAAGCATTCAAAATTGATAAAGCCAAAACTGGAAGTTTCAATCAGCACCAATGGTGATCCCTTGATGGAATCGCTCTAATCTAGCTAGGGAATTTCTTTCAATTCTGGAAAATCCATGAGGGTTTCTGTCCTCAAAGATTTGGAGAACCAACACAAATCCGGTAGGATAACAATATCATTCTTCAGCATATCCAAATGAGCCCCCAACACCTCCTTTTATAGCTTTTTTCGTTGCTTTTTCGAAAAACGATTTTTGCTTTTTCGATGCTTTTTCGAAAAAACACTTTTCTTTTTTTCGAAAAATGCTTTTTTCTTTTTTGCTGCTTTTTATTTTTTGAGAAAGCATTTTTGCTTTAAATTAAATCATTCATTATGTGCAAACATTTAACCACCTTTTCTATCAAATTCCCTTTTAAAATAAAATAAAACCTTTTTCATGTGCAAGACCCCCTTATTTCTCCTAGGCATCCAATTGGGAATTTAAAATACCTTTTCGAAAAGATATTACACTTAAGTTATCAAAGATAATGATAAAACATTATAACTTAAGTGAATAATTTAATTATATCACCCCAAGTTGTGACAAATCTCGAAACACATCAGAATCCAATTTTGACCACGCCAATATGAAACTGAGGCATTAGGTGAATAATAGAAGCCAATTTGGTGACTTACTATAAATAGATGTGCTTTCCAAGAAGTTTGGAGAACACCCCAAAAGTTCGAAAACACTTCAGAGAGTGTCATTCAAATCAGTATTGCCCACTAAGCTCATTGCCAACAAAAGAAACCTTGTATCTTCGAAACTATGTCCTCCAAGATCTTTGGAGTCCCCTTGTCTTACCACTCAGCCCACAGGAACTCGGAAATAGGCTAATGGTCTTTGAATTGATTAGGCTCGAGAAGGGGACATTACACAACCAAAGCCAATGACAATTGGAAAAAGAATACAATTACCATTGAGAACAAGGGTCAAAAATATGTAATTGATTTAAAGAACCAATTTGTGAGGAAGCAACTTCCTTTGATTCATCAGATTTAGACTCCGAAGAAGAATGGACAAAGAAGCATGATCTAGGTCTCCGAAAGGCAAAGGAATCTTGGAATTATAGTCATGCTAAGGAAGGATGAAACAAATTCTCTCTGTAGCCTATTTCATTGGCAAATGGAGGACTATGAGATATTTTCGTTGAATTGTAATTTTTTTGAAGCCACAACTCTCAGTGAAGAGCAACTGATGAAAAATGATTTTGAAAAGTTGGATAGTTTATGTACGCCAGATGTAGTCCAAGGTTTGCAAAAGACAATAGTTGCACTAGAGGTATCCAACTTTGTAGAAGAATGCAAAATTACTAATGGTATGCCTTTGAGTACATTAAAAATCTTCACTACAAGGATTGAGTACACAAAAGGCCCGAGTATATTAAAAAGCCCGACTGTAAAGCTCGATTACGTTAAAAGATACAACTATATCGTATGGTGAGAAAATAACTCATTTGCATGGTGTTGGCGTTTCAATTAGCACCTCTGGAGTGTTTATTGGAAACGGTCAACTATTGCAATTGCTATAGTACCACTCCTTCGGATAATAGAGAGGAAGATATCTCTTTGCTGATGTAATGTGTAAGAAAGGGTAGAGTAGACTAAGGTTCCTATCTTTTTGTACTAAGCGGCAGGACACAAGGGTGCACAAACACAATGTGCCGTAGCTAAGCTTTTCTCTGGTTTCTACAAATCTTAACCACGACTAAACTAGCTTTTAATCTATCCTATCTCCCCAAGATAAATAGAGCATGAGGGTATAGGAGCGGGAATGGATGGTTGGATCACTTGAATCTGCCGTCTCCTTAGAATATGGCCGAGGCTTTGAACTCTTAGATATACGCTGGGATAAGGTTTTATACAAGCAAACACTCTTTACGATAAGTTGGATCTTTGACTTTCCAAGGAGGAGGAACCCTTATCCGAGGTATAGGATAGGAAACAACTTACTACAAACAACAAATTACGATGTTTTGGTCAACAAACTTGCTAAGGAGGAGGAACCCCTGTTCGAAGTATAGGTTGAAAGTCAATCCATTAAACAACATCACACAATAAATGTTAATAACAAATATCCGAGGAGGTAGTTGAAACAACAAGCTATTTAACACAAAACGTTGAAAGGACTCAAATATTTGGATCAAAATGCAAGCGCCTTATGATTTTCTTCTTCAAATCTCTTCAATGAGTTACAAAGATTGGGACATGCAAAGGCACGAAATCATGCACAATTGCTCATCAAACCAATTAACTCTCATCCAAGAGTGAACAAATAATCACTTTCAAACTTGTTGGCAACAATGGCGTAACAATTTTGCATAGTAAGTAAAGGTTAACAAATAATGAGCCCAAGACTCTTATTTATAGAACTCAAAGGAGTAGGAAACCCTAAAATCTCCTTGAGTTAACAATCAGTTCTTGCCAATCAGCAAGATTTATTCCTATGTCTAAAAGTAGGTGAGCAAACAGTTAACTAGAAATCTACTTCAGTTAACTGAAATTAAATAAAGAGTCAACCAAAAGTCTACTTCGGTTGACTGAAACTAAACTACAAGTGCACTTTATTACAAAATGTGCCTCCAAAATAGACATCCACATTTAGTGGAGATCTGAGATCCACAATTTATGGAAGTCAAAATAGACATCCTCAATTAGTGGGATCTGACATGCATAATTTGTGGGACATGGAGTTAACTTGGAAAGAGGCATCAAGTTAACTTCAGTCACCATTAATGCTATTTTGGAGGGTAAGACATCCTTTGTAGGTGCTTTACACCTCACCACCTCCAGCCAACAGTTCTTCTAACGAGGCATTGACCTTTTCTGCCTCTTGCAAATTGCTTTTGATTTCGATTTTCTTTGTAGCTGCATCATCCAGCCTTGTTCACATGGGATGTGGAAAGTAGTGTGGTAGTAACCGGTGGCGGCTCTGTGTTTGGAATGACTACCTTCCATATTTGGCTATCCATTGAACGGTGATGTCATCTACACCTTCCAAGGCATCCATCTTGACTACAGGCTTCATTTGATGCATGTCTGTGTCGAGTGTTTTCAGAAATTCGTGAAGTAGGATCATTTTGGTCTTGATTTCAACTGGAGAGTACTTTATTCTGAAAAAACTCGATTGTTGACTGTAAACACGGATATGTTCAGACAACTTTTGAAAACCCCTAAAAATAGCCACCTGCCAAGAAGTATTTTTCCAGAAAAAAATCTGATACATGGGTTTTGTTCGTGCTTCAATGCTGAACAAACCCAATTCGTTAGATTTTTTATTCTGTGACTTTTTCGGAAAAACCCCTAAAAATAGGGGTAGGAAGTTTGCCGTTTCTAGAAAATTTGAAGAGATGGGTTTTGCTGGAAAACTGTACTGATCATACCCAGTTGGCCAGATCTTTGATAGCCTACTATTTACTATGACATGCAAGAAGTTTAAGACAAAAGAGAGGAAGAAGACAAGAGGAAGGTTGGAAGTTAATTTCTTCCTTTCTGTAAAAATGTGCCTCTGGATGCAACCTCTGAGAAATTATGCTTTTGTGCTACTGATCTTCGAAAAATAACGAAGAACAGTCAAAACCCTCTGTTAGATCTTGAAAAGAGGTGTCTTGGATAGCAAATGACTATTCTTGAGCTCCAACCTACAAAGACAAACAATGAATAATGATGTCCAAGCTTGATACATAGTGATTGATGCTTGAATGCATCAAGTATGGGCACCAACTCATGATTGAAGACTGATTTGGCTTGATCTGGAGTTCTAAAAGTTGATTTCCACTGATTGTGGGCTGTTTGAACCAAGTTTGCCTCCAAAATCTCTAACTTAGTCAACAAATCTTGCTTTGACCAGTTTAGGCGTCCTTTTTGAATTTGAGCTCTTTTTTCATTATTTTTTTATGGCGAAGAGCCTCTGTTTGATCCTCGCTCCCAGTTGTTCAGTTGATCCTGAGCAGTTGTTGATAGATTCGTTGTCGAGCTGGAACCATGCTGAAGAGATGTGCTTGGGAGTTGTTAAGCCTGAAAACTGAATTTGAGGCTCCAAAATCAAGGGCGCCTTTCTTTAGTAGGGGCACTTTTACACCTGCCTTAGTCAATTTTCAATGATTGTTCTTCAATTTCTCCATTTAGACCCTCCGTGCTTCGATTTGATATCTCCATTGACTAACGAGTCTGACAATCTTGCTTGATGATTTATTAGGTGACCAACTCAGTCCTGGAAAGGATGACTGGCTTCTCAGCTTCTGAAAGTCAGTTTTAGGTCCTCAAAGGCAAGGGCGCCTTTCTTCAATAGGGGTGCTTTTGGCTTTCTGACCAGTGATTTTCATGTTGAAAACTACCTCAGTTTGATCGTCGTCGTCAGATGATTGCCTTGTTGGATGTCCTCGCCGATGGTTTCATTGTTGAGATCGATCAGAAAGGAGGTCATCCTGGAGGTCACTCAACAAATTGACTGCATCTGAGTACCCAAAAGAAAGGGTGCCTTTATTTAGCAGGGGCGCTTTTCTTTGACACTTAGCACGTTTTCCAATGTTCTTCATTGAGTCTCCATCTCTGGCATTTTCTGCTTGATTGATTCTTCTGACTGCCTGACAGGTCCGATGAACGTGCTGTTGGTTTGATTGAGAGGTTGAGAGGGAGCTGAACAAATGCCTTATACACTGCAGCTGCTAATTCTTTCATCAAGTATCTCAAAAAGAAGGGAACCCCTTGCCAGTAGGGGCACTTTTACCTTGAAGCTCACTGATTTTTCCTTCAATCTTCATGCTCTGACAATCAACCATTATTGTTGTCTAATTTGTCTCGGAGGTTCATTGAATGATTCGTTGCAAGGCTGGATCAAAGTCGGATAGAACTCACGAAGACAACATTTCTCAGCAAGTGACATCTTCATCATCCTGTTCAAGGGTGCCTTTCTTCAGCAGGTGCACCTTTTTTTTATGTCAGACTGCCATTTTGGATGGTTCTTGATAACAGCCTCTTCGTACTCTGTTGAAGTTTGCCGGTGATCTCTTCATCAGTTGGTTTCGTTGTCGAGCCAGCAAGAATGCGAAGAGGATGACATTTTTAGATGAATTTGATGGCTGTATTTGACCTTTTAAGTCCAAGGGCGCCCCTGCTGGCTTGCAGTTTCATTATTGCTTTGAAAAATCTTCATCTCTTCATGTCTCATGCTCACCGTGTAGCTTGACTGATTTGAGCGTTGTCCTTGACGATGCGAACGTGTGCGTCTTGGCAATCACCTTCACCATGCTACGTGTACGGGTGTTGGAAAAATGGCTTAGGCATTTGATTGTCCAGCCTCCTCTTGGTAGCAAGGCGTGCATTCTCCAGACTTAGCCAATTTTTAGCAATTTTCACTTTTGAAAATCCCTTCCATTGCAGAGTATCTTTTTCAGCATTTCCGCCATGAATTCTTCGTTGAAGATTTTGAGGCTTAACTTTCAACACCTTGTACCGGCCATTCTGCCATTAATGGCTATGTAAGTCTCAACTTGCTCTTCAAAAATAGAAATAGACCCACTAGAGTAAAACATGTCTTTTGATGATTCTAACTTGACCAGTGTGATCGTGAAGTCGATTAGTCCTATCAAAATCATTTTCAATCATTTTCGAGAAGGTCCTATTTTCAGGGGTTTTCCTAAAAATAGGGGCATGATACCCAAATTTTCAATTTTTTAGAATTTTACACATATGTTCCTTGACAGAAACCCATAAAACCCTTATGTTTGGTTTGACCTAAAATAGACTTTTGAATGCATTTTTACATGATTTAGCTCAATTCAAGCAGAATGCGAAAAAATTATTTTGGGTACAACATTAGGCTCCATCTGGTGGCCATGTTGGATACTTGCGGCATAGGAGAATCGAGAATCTCAAGTTTCGCAGACTAGTACTCTTATCAATTGGTTAATGGAGTCAGGACTCATCTCCTAATTCACCTAATAATTGGAGTTCACCTATTTATTCACCTATAACAAGACTATTTAAGAAATCACTTGAAACGCGACAATACTTCACGGAACGGGGAAACACATAACATAACGTTAAAGCAAAAGAAAATTATTTCACAAAGAACTCATCCCATCCCCGAAGGGACAAAATGTTTCAAGTATTGCCTTCTTCATGGCAGCGCGAAGAGCCTCCCATCGATGCTGCTTCTGCTTGAAAGGCTTTTCTTCTCTTCTGATGGGAATTGTAGGAGACAATCCCTCTAGGATGAAGATTCTCAGGGATTCGTATATCCAAGCAAAGGTACTCTGACAAAAGTCAGAATATAATGCAAATGGGAAAGCTGATATCCCTGAGGCATTAGTAATATTGTAGTCCATCCTTGGGATGTTGAACTCCTCAACCCAATCAATCGAATTCCAAACTCGATTTCTATAATGTCATAGGTGATCTTTTCTGACTTGAAAATATCCTTTGACCAGCTCATGGATCAACTCTAGATCACCTTTAACACATAGGAATTTGATTCCCATGTCTTTGGCATCTTTGAGGCCTAATAAAAGCACCTCTTTCTCAGCTTAAGTGAATTCCAATTGCACAGATGAGTGCAACTGTTCTTTAGGGGAGATGATCACTTCCCCTACTTCTGAAACTGTTGATGAACAACCTCCACCAAACTGTTTTGTCCATGACGTTGTGTCCTCTAGCAGACTCTCTTCAGAACAAGCAATGTTCTAATCTTCAGTTTCTATCTCTGGCAAAGTCACATAATTACCGGGACCCGTTTCAGGCTTTGCTCCTGCTGGAACAGATGATTTGAGCACAACTTGCTTCTTTACAACATCAAGAATTTGATCTAGTTGCTCTGGATGATCTTGAAGATATTCCAGTTGAGAGATTTGTACATTGGTCTTCATCATGGAAGCCACGATGTCAAAATTTGCTGAAGATGGATCTTGAGCAATTAGCATAGCGTTCTTCTGTGAAGACCTAGGATTGGAAGTGGAAGGCACCTCTTCACCCTTTTTGTTTGATCTCTGTCTTTCTTCCTCTTCTTTCTGTGCTTGAAGTGTTGAACACGTGTAGACACAGGTGTTGAATTTTTTTTATGATTCACCGTAAGAGAATATTGATGGTATGCTTCTTTTTCTTCTTTAATAACAGGTTCAAAGTATCCCTTTGCGGAGTCGCCATCGAAGTTGTCTATCTGTGGTAAGACAACATTTGAACTTGTTGGTACAAAACTAGAATTAGGAGCAGCTTCAGTGTATCCCATGATTTGGGTCATTCTTAGATTCTTATGACATGTGAATCCGGTATGATCATTAGTGTCATGGAAACAACAAAATACTGCACTGTGTATAGCCTCAATCATTGGTCTTGATGGAGATGTTGGCAACCGTGGTTGAAGATTGTCCCTCTTTGGCTGGTATGGTTGTTGAACTAGAGATCTGATAGAATCTGTTTTCATCAAGCCGGAAGTGATCATATTATCCTCCAACTTGATAGCGTGTTCTTGCACACTCTTCAACTTTGTTTCTTTTGCCATCTTTAGGAAGAAGGCTATCTTTGATGGAAGAGCATTTATGAAACAGCTTATCAGAATCTCCGGTGATGGATCGAGCATAGAAGAAATTCTTGTAACAAGACGATTAAATATTGATACAAATTCCCTCATGTGTTGCGTTCCATCTTTGAATTTGCAAGCTGGCCAAGCAGCATATGATTGTCTTCAGTGGGTTTGAATCTCACAAAAAATCTCTCTCTCATATTTTCCCAGCTTGTAATAATGCCTGGCTTTAGGTGACTGAACCAGTCAGCAGTATTCCCAACAAGAGTCTCCACAAAGAGATGCACTACGATGTCTTCATGTGGTACATGCAAGACGGCGCGAGCCGTTGTGAATGCAGCAAAATGTTCATCTGGGTGTCGACTTCCATCGCTGTGAAATTGGGGAAAGTGCTTCCTTGACCCTTCAGGTAACTCATGATTTACCTGAAAAGCCAGAGGTCCAATACTATTACCCCAAGGCAATGAAGGTGGATGCCTCTCGCTAGCATTTTTGTTGTTACCATCCATTGCTTCTTGTATGTATCATGCAATCAGATGCCAGAGGATCATTCCCGTGACATAAAAGCGTTAGCTGTTTTTTGAAGTTTTATGCCTCGTTGCCCCACGGTGGGCGCCAAAAAACTATTGGCGTTTCAATTAGCACCTCTGGAGTGCTGATTGGAAAAGGTCAGCTATTGCAATTGTTATAGTACTGCTCCTTCAGATTATAGAGAGGAAAATCTCTCTTTGCTGATGTAATGTGTAAGAAAGGGTAGAGTAGACTAAGGTTCCTATCTTTTTGTACTCAACGGCAAGACACAAGGGTGCACAAACACAATGCATTGTAGCTAAGCTTTTCTTTGGTTTCTGCAGATCTTAGCTACGACTAAACTAGCTTTTAATCTATCCTATCTCCCCAAGATAAACAAAGCATGAGGGTATAGGAGCGAGAATGGATGGTTGGATCACTTGAATCTGCCGTCTCCTTAGAATATGGCCGATGCTCTGAACTCTCGGATATACGCTGGGATAAGGTTTTATACAAGCAAACACTCTTTATGGTAAATTGGATCTTTGACTTGCCAAGGAGGAGGAACCTCTGTCTAAGGTATAGGCTAGGAAACAACTTACTAGAAACAACAAATTACAATGTTTTGGCCAACAAACTTGCTAAGGAGGAACCCTTGTCCGAAGTATAGGTTGAAAGTCAATCCATTAAACAACATCACACGATAACTGTTAATAACAAATATCCAAGGAAGAACCCCTGTCCGAGGAGGGAGTTGAAACAACAAGCTATTTAACACAAAACGTTGAAAGGACTCAAATATTTGGATCAAAATGCAAGTGCCTTCTGATTTTCTTCTTCAAATCTCTTCAATGAGTTACAAAGATTGGGACATGCAAAGGCACGAAATCATGCACAATTGCTCATCAAACCAATTAACTCTCATCCAAGAGTGAACAAATAATCACTTTCAAACTTGTTGGCAACAATGGTGCAACAATTTTGCATAGTAAGTAAAGGTTAACAAATAATGAGCCCAAGGCTCTTATTTATAGAACTCAAAGGAGTAGGCAACTTTAAAATCTCCTTTAGTTAACAATCAGTTCTTGCCAATCAGCAAGATTTATTCCTTTGTCTAAAAGTAGGTGAGCAAACAGATAACTAGAAATCTACTTCAGTTAACTGAAACTAAACAAAGAGTCAACCGAAAGTCTACTTCAGTTGACTGAAACTAAACTACAAGTGAACTTTATTACAAAATGTGCCTCCAAAATAGACATCCACATTTAGTGGAGATCTAAGATCCACGACTTATGGAAGTCAAAATAGACATCCTCAATTAGTGGGATCTGACATGCATAATTTGTGGGACATGGAGTTAACTTGGAAAGGGGCATCAAGTTAACTTCAACCACCATTAATGCTATTCTGGAGGGTAGGACATCCTTTGTGGGTGCTTTACACCTCACCACCTCCAGCCAACAGTTCTTCTAACTAGGTGTTGAACTTTTCTGCCTCTTGCAAATTGCTTTTGATTTTCAATCTTCTTTGCAGCTGCGTCATCCAGCCTTGTTCACATGGGATGTGGAAAGTAGTGTGGTAGTAACCTGTGGCGGCCTTGTGTTTGGAATGACTACCTTCCATATTTGGCTATCCATTGAACGGTGATGTCATCTACGCCTTCCAAGGCATCCATCTTGACTACAGGCTTCACTTGATGCATGTCTGTGTCGAGTGTTTTTAGAAATTCGTGAAGTAGGATCATTTTGGTCTTGATTTCAATTGGAGAGTACTTTATTCTGAAAAAACTCGATTGTTGACTGTAAACACGGATATGTTCAGACAACTTTTGAAAACCCCTAAAAATAGCCACCCGCCGAGAAGTATTTTTCCGGAAAAATACTGATACATGGGTTTTGTTTGTGCTTCAATGTTGAACAAATCTAGTTCGTTAGATTTTTGATTCTGCGACTTTTTCGGAAAAACCCCTAAAAATAGGGGCAATAAGTTTGTTGTTTCTAGAAAATTTGAAGAGATGGGTTTTGTTGGAAAATTGTACTGATCATACCCAGTTGGCTAGATTTGTGATAGCCTGCTGTTTTCTGTGACATGCAAGAAGTTTAAGACAGAAGAGAGGAACAAGACAAGAGGAAGATTGGAAATTAATTTCTGCCTTTTTGTAAAAATGTGCCTCTGGATGCAACCTCTGAGAAATTATGCTTTTGTGCTACTAATCTTTGAAAAATAACGAAGAATGGTAAAAACCCTCTATTAGATCTTGAAAAGACGTCTTGGATAGTAAATGACTATTCTTGAGCTCCAACCTACAAAGACAAACAATGAATAATGATGTCCAAGCTTGATACATAGTGATTGATGCCTGAATGCATCAAGTATGGGCACCAACTCATGATTGAAGACTGATTTGGCCTGATCTGGAGTTCTAAAAGTTGATTTCCACTGATTGTGGGCTGTTTGAACCAAGTTTGCCTCCAAAATCTCTAACTTAGTCAACAAATCTTGCTTTGACCAGTTTAGGCATCCTTTTTGAATTTGAGCTCTTTTTTCATTATTTTTTTATGGCGAAGAGCCTCTGTTTGATCCTCGCTCCCAGTTGTTCAGTTGATCCTGAGTAGCTGTTGATAAATTCATTGTTGAGTTGGAACCATGCTGAAGAGATGTGCCTGGGAGTTGTTAAGCCTGAAAACTGAATTTGAGGCTCCAAAATCAAGGGCACCTTTCTTCAGTAGGGGCACTTTTACATCTGCCTTAGTCAATTTTCAATGACTGTTCTTCAATTTCTCCATTTAGACCCTCCATGCTTCGATTTGATATCTCCGTTGACTAACGAGTCTGACAATCTTGCTTGATGATTTATCAAGTGACCAACTCAGTCCTGGAAAGGATGACTGGCTTCTCAGCTTCTGAAAGTTAGTTTTAGGTCCTCAAAGGCAAGGGTGCCTTTCTTCAATAGGGGTGCTTTTGGCTTTCTAACCAGTGATTTTCATGTTGAAAACTACCTCAGTTTGATCGTCGTCGTCAGATGATTGCCTTGTCGGATGTCCTCGCCGACGGTTTCATTGTTGAGATCGATTAGAAAGGAGAAGGTCATCCTGGAGGTCACTCAACAAATTGATTGCATTTGAGTACCCAAAAGAAAGGGCGCCTTTCTTCAGTAGGGGCGCTTTTCTTTGACACTTAGCACGTTTTCCAATGTTCTTCATTGAGTCTCCATCTCTAGCATTTTCTTCTTGATTGATTCTTCTGACTGTCTGACAAGTCCGATGAACGTGCTGTTGGTTTGATCGAGAGGTTGAGAGGGAGCTAAACAAATGCCTTATACACTGCAGCTGCTGATTCTTTCATCAAGTATCTCAAAAAGAAGGGTGCCCCTGGCCAGCAGGGGTGCTTTTACCTTGAAGCTCACTGATTTTTCCTTCAATCTACATGCTCTAACGATCAACCATTACTGTTGTCTGATTTGTCTCAGAGGTTCACTGAATGATTCGTTGCAAGGCTGGATTAAAGCTGGATAGAATTCACGAAGACAACATTTCTCAGCAAGTGACATCTTCATCATCCTGTTCAAGGGCGCCTTTCTTCAGTAGGGGTGCCTTTTTTTATGTCTGACTGCCATTTTGGATGGTTCTTGATAACAATCTCTTCGTACTTTGTTGAAGTTTGCCGGTGATCTGTTCATCAGATGGTTTCGCTGAATGTTTCGTTGTCGAGCCAGCAAGAATGCGAAGAGGATGACATTTTTAGATGAATTTGATGGCTATATTTGACCTTTTAAGTCCAAGGGCGCCCCTAGCCAGTAGGGGCGCTTTTAGCTTGTAGTTTCATCATTCCTTTGAAAAATCTTCATCTCTTCACGTCTCACATTCGCTGTGTAGCTTGACTGATTCGAGCGTTGTCATTGACGATGCAAACACACGCATCTTGGCAATCACCTTCACCATGTTGCGTGTACGGGTGTTGGAAAAATGGCTAAGGCATTTGACTGCTCAGCCTCCTCTTGGTAGCAAGGCGTGCATTCTCCAGACTTAGCCAATTTTTAGCAATTTTCACTTTTGAAAAATCCCTCCATTGCAGAGTATCTTTTTCAGTATTTCCGCCATGGATTGTTCGTTGAAGCTTTTGAGGCTTAGCTTTCAGCACCTGGTACTAGCCATTCTGCCATTAATGGCTGCAGAGGTCTCAACTTGCTCCTGAAAAATAGAAATAAACCCACCAGAGTAAAACATGTCTTTTGATGATTTTGACTTGACCAGTGTGATCGTGAAGTCGATTAGTCCTATCAAAATTATATTCAATCATTTCCGGGAAGGTCCTATTTTTAGGGGTTTCCCTAAAAATAGGGGCATGAAACCCTAATTTTCAATTTTTTAGAATTTTACACTTATGTTCCTTGATAGAAACCCACAAAAATCTTATGTTTGGTTTGACCTAAAACAAACTTTTGATAACATTTTTACATGATTTAGCTCAATTTAAGCGGAATGCCAAAAATTAATTTTGGGTACAACACATGGCAAGAAAAAAATTATGTCACACAATATTTGAGGCCATTGTATAGCCACATTGTACAACACCATCAAAAGCTAAAGATTGCACGACTCCATATGCTTATTAAGATTGTACGAATTGCAAGACAAGAGATATGACTAGCATATTTTAATATTTTATGATGAAGTCACTTGGTGGTTGCACATTGGAGATATAATACCGTACGGCTTCACTTGACGAAGGGAACAAAACTTCACATTGTATGGTATCCCTCAAGTTGTAACCTACAACCAAAGCATTCACTCATTCACCAAGTCGTATAATCAAGGCATTCACTCCTTCAACGAGTTGTATGACCAAGGAATTTAGTCCTTCGACAAGTCATATGGTCAAGGTATTCACTTCTCCGACAAGTCATACGGGCAAGGAATTCACTCTTCCCCAACATCGTACGACCATTGGGCTCTTTCATCATATGTGCTCCCTCAAGTTACATCATATGGCCAAGGATCATTCACCGCATTGTACGACATAAACCAACCCTTAAAATTCAAGTCGTATGGCTAAAACATCCAATGAGTGCTCCCACCATATAGTCTTAATTTTCTCATAGTGTACAGTACACATGGAAGCCCCTTGTTTGCATTGTACGAGTCACTCATGAATCCACTGTACAACCAATTATAGTGTTCATCGTACGGCTTGAGGGAGGCAATTCATCCATTGTATGGATTGGGGGAGGAAATTCAGTCATCATACGCAATCCAATTCACATCGCACATAAACCATTCATCCTTGGCATTGTACGACATCCTCCATCAAGGTACACCATACGACGACATTCGACATCAGTCTACACTATATAACCTGATCACTCAATTTTTTTGCACCGTACAGTCTCTTAGTTGCAACTCTTCCATCATATAGCTATATCATTCCTTTCTGGTATGACCAACAATTCACAATTGCAGGGTTTTGGTGGTTGGCGTTGTACGACCATCAACCAATATACAACAACTTCCTTCCCTGGTCGACATCTTATGTTGGTTAAACACTCCAAAATCTCTATTTTTTGGCTTTGCTAGTGTTTTTTTGCCTCTTAAAAAATCATGAAAATGATGTGCGCTATGAAGTTTTATGTGGTTTTGAAGGTCTTAAATTGGGCTTGGTAGCGGGGGCTCCAACCCTCGACCCCCGTAATGTCCCCATTTTTAGCAGTACACTTTCCAGTGTTTGTTAGCTTATTTTCGGATACCCGTAGGCTAGTCAGAGGTAGAATTAGGGTTTCCAGTTGCTTGGAGGTTTCTTTTGAGGATTCAGGGGTTTGCATGTTGGAGTTTTGCAGATTGGTTGCTGGTTTCTTTCTGCGTTTTCAGAAAGCTTTGGAGAGATGTGACATTATTTAATGAAAGTGACATGCATCTCAATCAGGGTTTTGCATGCAGGATTGGTTTCTAGATTCCTTCTGGGTTTTCAGAGAGCTTCGTAGTGGTATGACATGCAATTGAAACAAGTAACATTTCTAGATTTACTATTTTTAGAAAGTTACAACGACTGCTCAGAATGTGGTTAAAATGCATTTGGAGTCACTTACTATTTTTAGCACTATGCTATTTATAGTAAGTGCTATTTTTAGTAGTGCTATTTTTGGCAGGTGTTCAACAGTTTGATACTATAGCTATATCTGGCAGGGCATTATATTCAATTTGGTCTCCAGTATTTGAGGTGCTTATTTTGGAAAGTTTATTATTTGATGAAATAATATTTGAAGTGGAATAATTGACTAAGGCATGGTGGACGCCTAGTGTGGAGAGATAATTTATTTTTATAAAGTGCTTCGCTTAAATACTTTTGGATGCCCATGTTATTAGTTGCAAAATTATTGATGTTTTCACTTAGAGGTTTTGGACACCTACTTTATGAGTATATTTGCATTTTGATAAATTAATATCTCTCCTTCATGTTTGGACGCCTAGTCAGGGAGGCAAAGGGAGATTAAATGAAATGCAAATGCAAGTGGAAAGATGAATTTGAATTTCAGCTTGGGCGCCCTAATTGGAGGGAAAAGAAATTTGAATTCATGGTTGGAGAAAGTTATAAATATGAGGCCTTGCTCTCTCATTTGTTATCTCTGAAAAATTATAGCGAAGTGCTACCGAAATGGTTATTCACTCGCTTCAAGGAATGAATACCTTCTAGCAAACTTAGTTTCTTGCTTGAAAGATAGCAACTAGCTAAGATATAGAATGTTCTTTATACTGAAGAATAGACTGAGTGTAATGGGGATGTTGAATATTGATGTTTCCTGAAGTTTTTGGTGTGTTTATCAGTTTTCTATGCTGCTGGTTTGGTGCTAGCTGTATAGCACATTTTTGCTTGTACCTCACTTGGTGAATTTTTGCTCATTTTGGGTATTGATCCTATGTATTTGTTTACTTTGGTCGCCTCATATTGCAAAGTTATAGATTTTTTAGTGGAGTCCTTGATTTTATCTTGTTGGTCGCCCCTCCTTGAAGGCTGTACCTTGCCTGTAGGTGCCTTGGAAAGTGTGTATAAAATATCGGCAAGGGTTTGCTACTGTTTCTTGCCTCTGGCTTGGGCGCCTATCTCCATGGCTTCATTTGCAATTGGTCTCATGTCATTTGGAGGAGTCTACATCGAGTTATGAGCATTTTAGTATGTTTCATGCTTGCTGGTTTGAGTTTTCTGTACGCTGGTTTTTTATATTAGATTGTTAGAAGTTCTAATTTTGGCTTGTTTTTCATATTTGAGAAGCTTGAGAAGTTTGGAGAATCATCTAATATCATTTTGCAGTGGATTGGACAACTATATCTCTTTGTAACTTTCACATTATACTCATTGTAAGGCTGAAATCAGTAGTATTGATTCAGTCACTTTATATTTCTATTCTTTACTTTGTAATTCCCACTTTTAGTGGAAGGGACAGGCCTTGCCGCCCATTTACTTTTAGCATTTCCTTTCTGTACTACTCGCTGAACAAGCGGAAGGGGTTGGCAAACCACCCAATACTTTACTTTCAGTACTTTGTAATTCTTCATCATGCCAATCGACTGAGCCATCAAAATACTCCCGCTGAATAAGTGGTTGAGTTGCATATGCATTGTACTTTTCTAGCAATTTTAGATTTATACGCTAACGATCCCGTTTCTACCGTATGCTCTCACCTTGCCCACACTGGGATCTAGGTTGATCATAAAGTGAAAGGGTTCCTTTTAGCTAGTTATTTGGTTTTGCTAACACTAACAGGTGAAGTGTTGTGGCTAAAATTTGAAAAAAATTATTGGGGGATATTTCAACCCCACCCTATATCACGAAGCATACTAGGGGTGTTGCCACTTGACCCCGTTGGGGGCATTGCCCCCAAACCCTCACAAGGGGCACTGCTCCTTGACCTCGTTGGGGGCGTTGACCCCATACCCCCATTGCATTCATTTGATTTTCCAAGTACACTTCAAGTCCGCATTTGCAAAGTACACTTCTAAGTTTGTTTAGAGGTCATTGTCTACAATATCATCATTAGTTTGGAAAGTATTCCCTAATGTTACTTGATGTTTACTTGTCGTCTACAAGATGACTTTCTTTTGGGGGGGATGATGTAATCAGTGTACAATGTCTATTATTATGTTTTGATAATATTGGTTATTTGACTATGTATTAATTGTTTGTATTATTTGGTTGTTGGCTTCAAATAGTTATAAGCATCAGTTGGTCGACGGTTGTGTTCCTCTTAGCAACCGTTGGGTCCTTTAAATAGATTGTGTATCGTCAAGGAAAGGGGTGTGATCTAGTCGGGTTGAATTTGATCCTTGGCTGACCGTCTTTGGTCTTCTTCTATAATAATTTCATGTGTGAACAAAGATATATTTTACTCTTTGAATCTTGTATGCATTGTCATCTCTATTATTAATTCATGTATTTATCTAATCAGATAGAGCAGTAAACAATTAGGAAGCTACAACTTTTTAACAAAGCCTTATTATCTAAAGTTGGATGGAATCTTCTAGTGAGTGATAAAGGTTGGGCCCTTATACCAAAAGCTAAGTATTTTGGGATCAATGATGTTTCTTTTCCTCTTCTGCTCTTCCCAATGGCTTTGTGATCTGGAACAATTTGCTAAAAAATAGAAATCTGCTAAAACAAGGTCTGATTTGGAGATTGGGAAATGCAAAAGGAATTAATTTTTGGGAAGACAAATGGAAGGATGGTCCTCTGCTGTCCTCTATTCAACTTTTTTTTGGTTTGATGGGGCAATTGATAAGGTTGAATGGTACACAGTTGAATGGTTATATTGATTGGAATGGTCAAATGCCTAAGTGGAATTTTTTTTACTCTCAAGTGTCTGGGAGGAGTGATTTGATTGATCAATTTCTGCAGGTTATTGGGAATTGTAATTTCTGCACTCTTTCTTGAGAGGATGAGTTTGCGTGGACCCTCCATTCTTTTGGTTGTTTTTCTGTGGCTTCAGCTTATAACACGCTTTTTAATGATACTAATATCCCTTCTTTTGACTAGAGATTGATATAAAATCATAGGACCCTTCTTAAAATCAGTTGTTTCTGGTGGGCTGCTTCGCATAATAAAATCCTTACTCTTGACAACCTTATCAAACGAGGTTTTCAGCTTGCTAATAGATGTATCTTATGTTGTTCTGATGAGTGTGTGGATCATCTTTTCTTTCATTGTAGCTTTGCTTGGGAAGTATGGGAGGACGTTTTATCCATGCTTGAAGTTAATTGGACCTTTCCTGATGCTTTTAGAGTTTTTGTTACAAGTTGGATTAATAGCTCTTTTTTTTACCACCTTGTTATCAGGGAAGTTGGAACCAAATTCCTCTTCATATTGCTTGGGGTCTTTGGAAAGAACGAAACAATAGAATCTTCAAAGAAAAGATAAGGGATAGCGAAGAGGTGTTCCAGAGTATTAAGGGAGGAATACAGATAATGTGAATGTGGCCAAGCTTGGTGCTATTAGAAAGCTACCTTCTACTCTTGAGCTAAAAGTCAGTCAAAAGTGGGGGATTACACAACCTTAATAAGGTTAATTTTGTCAAGAGTCTACTGAGAAAGCATAGCAAGTGGAAGAGACCTTAGAAAGGGTGGGTTAAATTAAACTTTGATGGTTGTTCTAAGGGTAACCCTGGTCAAGCTGCAGTTGGAGGAGTCTTAAGAGATGACAATGGTCATATGATTGAAGGCTTTGCAAAAAGCATTGGCTGCAGAATCAATATTGAAGCTGAAGCTCAGGCTGTTTGGTGGGGAATTAAGCAAGCTCTGGCAGAAAGTAGAAATTGAAGGATTTTCAAAGCTAATAATCATTGACTTGATCAAGAATTCAAATGTTCCTCTGTGGAAGATAATAAATTATATTGAAGACAGTACTTTAATTGGTAATTTTTTAGAAGTCAAAGTGAATCACATATTTAGAGAAGGTAGCAAAACTGCTGATTCTCTTGCTGACCTTGGCCTTTAATTTCAAGAATGGAGGTACTGGTCTTATGATAGGGAGCTCCCACTTATGGTGAAGGAAGTTTTATTGAATGATAGACAAAGTCATTTCCTTACTAATCATGGTCTATGATCCCTTTATTTTTTATAAGAAAATAATTAATTTAAGGACTTTATCAAGTTTGATTTTAGTCATCCCTTCCTTGTTACCTAATATGAATGCTAAAGATTTGCAAAGAGGTTTGTGTATAATTTTTTTGAGCTTATGCCTAAATGATCACATGGGCAAAGATAACAAAGATTTCTTCATTTCGAATTTGGGCTGTATTAAGTTCAATGTATTTATTAATGATTATAAAGGAAAATGTATTAAAGGTGACATGAGATTTTTGAATGTGTGTCTTAATGATTATAAAGAAAATTGCATCAAAAGTGGCAAGAGATTTTTTAGAATGGCGTCGGATAATTTTGAATTAAACACTTGCTCTCGTGTTACAAGGTGGTGGCTTGTACTTCTGAGAATTATTATTGGTGGTGGCACCAATCCAAGTTTTTTTGATTCCTCTCTTTGCATTTGCTCTCCCATTTTATTCTCTGCTGGTGAGTTCTGGTGGTCTGAGTTGCAAGCTATGATGGGTGGCCAGAGACTCCATGTTGAACCTTTGTCTTGTGACTCGCTGAGAAAGAATGTTGATTTGAGGGCTATCTTTGAACTGGTGGGTTTAACTCCCTTCTTTCAGGCTATGAGAGGGCATGATGACACACTCATTGCCTAGTTTGTCAATTCTTGGAAACAGGATCATGTTACGGTCAATGGGGTTAAGATTTGGGTTTCAGAGGAGCTTATTGAGCATGTCATCGGTCATAGTTGCAAGGGAGAGAAGGTGCACAGGTTCAATAAAACGAGTTATCAAAAGTTTATTGTTTCTTTTCTGGAGAAAGGGGAGACTTTGAAGAGACATCAAAATGGGTATGATCGAGAAGTTTTGTTGATGCCATGGCCAATGCTAAGCTATCATCTCATCAAGTATTTTACTTTAGAAGGTAGATTTGGGACCGTTCATGATTACCATTTTCCTCTACTTGATCATCTGTGTCATGGTAATGTTGTTAGTTTTCCATATTTTTTGCTGTCATCTTTGGAAAAGTGCATTAAAGAGGGGGCCTACCCTCCTTTGCACCAGGGCCTCATATTTTCCCTTTATAATTTCAGTCTTAACTCTTCCCCTGTTGATAATCTGGTTATTGTTACCCCTATTGGGTCTGTCCAGAAAAACAAGAACCCTATATTGGTTGGTAAAGGAAAAAAAAAAGTGTTTTCTTCAGGGGCCTTCAAACCCTTCCACTTCTAATGTCTTGGGAGATATGAACCCTATGCTCTCCCTGTCTACTCTCTCCTCTAAAAGAAAGAAGACTCCTTTAGCTGTGGAAGAAACAAAAAGAAAAAAAGACACAAGAGTCTGCACCTGAAGACATTCTGTTATATCTCTTAAAAATAAGGGTAAAGAAAAGGTTTCTCTTCCCCTCTAAGGGCATGAAAGCTTGTATGAAGAAGGGTTCTACCAAGGGTTTTGCTAAGGGTTTTTCCAAGATGCCTATAGACACTACAATTGATATCTGTGACGGAGAGACCACCAGGGAGATGAAGGCTGTTTCTTTGGGGGAGAGATGGTCAGCAAGACTTGCCATTATCTTTGCCGGGGGAAAAAATTTAACTAAACAAAAGAATATTGAGAAAGATAATGATGAAAACACCAATTCTCTGCCTGACTCTAGTAATGATGACCATTTTGGTGACTCCTATTCTCAGTCTTTGCATAATGAAGTGGATGATTCCCAGTCCCTTTCCCCTTTTAGTGTGGTGTCTTCCGATGCTGTTCTGGAGGATTGCTTGGTTGGTTGTGAGGAAGACCATGAGACTACTCATGATAATATTAGTAATTCTGATGCAGACTTATTATGCCGAGATTGAAGATTTGTAGGTTAGAGTGGAGAATTTGGAGAGAATTCAGGAAAACCTTGATGATTGTCAAAGCTGCAAGAAAAAATGGGATAAAATGTATGACACTTTGAAGCTCTACCAACATAGATTGATAAGAATGGAGACAACAATGAACTGACTTGTCAAAGTCACCAATGGGATCATGAGGATGGCTGTTGTAGGGGCGGTTATTGTCCAATCTAAGCTGAACAAGAAACAAAATAATGAAGATGAGGTGAAGGGAACTAACTAGAAGGAGAAAAAGAACAAGCTGCTTATGGGAGCTGCCAATTGGGATGAGACTCTTTCTGCCGTAACCAAGGACTGGAGTTCTCTTTACTAGTTCTTCTTTGTTGTGCTCCTTTTTGTTGTGTTTGCTGTTCTCTGTTGTTTTATGGTTCTGTCTGGCCTAGCGGCCAGCCTCTGTTTGATTGTTGTTAAGAACTTATTGATGATTTATTCCTCTGTTTTGTAAGGGTTGGGGGTCCTTTCCCTTGCTTATAATATCAATAACAATGTCTAAAAACTAAATATATTACTCAACATTCATAAACTTCCAAACTTGTAAATCATTACAACAGTGAATGTTAAGAACTTTTTGATGATTTGTTCCTCTGTTTTGTAAGGCTTAGGGGTCCTTTCCCTTGCTTATAATATCAATAAGAATGTCTAAAGCTAAATATATTACTCAACATCCATAAACTTCCGAACTTGTAAATCATTACAACAGCCAACAAGGAATGATTTTTATTAAATATTGAAGCTCTCAGCAGTCAGCAATAAACCAGAAAATATAGTTCTCTACCACTACTTAACTATTATACTTCCAAATGGCGAACCCCACAAACAAAGCATGCGCTGAAATACCAAAGTTGACGGCAGATTAGGATGAGTTTCTAGTTGTATGGCGGCAGCTTGACAAAGGTTTAGGGTCATGGTCTTAACCTTTTCTAACATTTGGAATATATATGCTGCAATCCTTCAGCAATATAATTATAATGTTGTGGTCAATAGGGTTGTGCTTAAATGGCAAGGTAATAAGGTTCTCAAGATGGAGATCCATGTTCGAATCCCAAAAGTGACATCTTAAGTTAGAATTCCAAGTGGTGGCTCTTGGACTTCCATTGTGGCTTCTTAGTTGAATAAAGTTGATTAAGTAATTCTAAGTTGAAAATGTTGAAGGGGAAAAGTCCCCCTTGTAATCTCCATTGGTGTGGGGCTAGTCTAAATAATCCCTCCTTATTGATAAAAGAAAGAAAAACAGAAAAAGAATTATAATGGTGCGGCAATAATAATAATTGATGATAATTTATGAAATAATAAATATATTAGCTAAATATATGGTAAATTCTTTCTCAAATAACTGGTAGTAGTGAAGCCATGGGATAAAATTTGCACGGTGGTGATGAAGTACTTCACTCTCGAGGGGAGATACGGTGTGTATTACTACTACCATTTCAATTTCCTCAATCACCTTAGAAACCACCACAATATATCCACTCCGTTTTTTCTCCTACATTCTCTTGAAAGTATTGTGCTTGATGTGGTTGAAGCCATGAATTTGAATAAAAATTTCACCATTCTCCATCAAGGGCTTATGTCCAGACTCTACCATTTCCACCTTGCTTCTGCCCTCCTCGGCCCATCATTGTTGAAGAGGCTCCGGTCTCTTCTACTCCTTCATCTACTAGCATTATGGACACCCCTGGCCCTAGTAAGAAAAAATGCATTAAAAACCCTGCCGCGAAAGCCTCTCCACAGGACACATCCCCCTCCCAAGGGCCTGTGGTGAAGAAAAAGGATAAAAAACGCATAGCTCTCACCCCAAAAACTAAGGTCAAAGCCTCTAAGAAAACAAAATTTAGACTTCAGCAAATTGGCTTTGACATTGAGATAACCGAGGAGACTAGTACCCCTCGCAGGTCAAGTAGACTGGTCATCAAGCAAGAAAAAGAGAAGAGTTTTAAGGAGGCCTCAGATTTTGACAATGGGGATGGGAGTGAGAGTAAGAGTAAGGAGGAAAAGGATGTGGGGGAGGAGGCTCTTTCGGTTTCTGCTAGTAGCTCCTCCCATGTTTCTGAAAGTCTTAAAAGGGGCCCTGCCAGCATTCGAACTAAGGAGGTCAAGTCTTGGGCCTCAAACATTGTTGAAGGAAAGGCTCCCATGGAGGAAGCTTGCAGTAAATAGGATGCTGTTTGGGAGGAGGTCGACAACCTTAAATCAAAGTTGAGAGTTTGGAGAAAAGACTGCAGGATGTTACGCGATTTGCGCTGAAGATAATGCACAGGTCCGCCACTACTTTATGTCTACTGCAGAAGGACAAGTCCGTGGACAATGTGGATGAAGAAGCTATCAACAAGGAACTTCTTAAGTACTTCACTGAAGATTGGGCTACCATAACTTTAGTTAAGCCATGAAGCGGGAAAAAGGATTAGGTTTTTGGGGGTTTTGGTTTTTTGACTGGTGCTAGCTGAATGAGCCTTCATTTATGTTTTATTTTGCTAAAGACATTGCTAATGTTCTTATGTTACCTTATGACTGGTATGACCCTTGGTGGTCTGTGGTTAAGATGGTTTTAAATCATGTTTTCATGATGGACATAACTAGTAGTTTTAGTTCTTGTGATAGTTTTTGGGATGTTTTTGATATGATCTGCTTAGGGTGATGGTTTGGTTTTTAGACTTGCTGTTACTGTGCTGTTGGTGTTACTCTGCTATGGATGGCCGGTGATGCCTTGTATTAAAGGGACAACACCCTAGTTTTGCTGCTTTTTATATCAAAAACTGGTAGTAGTGAAAATATTTAATAACAAAAATTGAAACCAGCAATATAGGAAAAGCTCCAAACTCTCAGTAATGGCGAGGAGATAGACAATATTCTTGCAAATCCAAATCATTTCTATACCCAAAGGATATGAGGGTTTTTGTGCCCAAGTCCAAGATTGATTCCAAGAGGGTTTTTTTCCTCTGAAAACTTCTACACCAAGGGTTTTCATCCTTGAATGCAAACTTTGAAATTTGAAATTTGAACAATGATGATGAGTAATGAGGTTTGACTTTTCTTTTATAGGTGCTTTGCCTTTATTTTGCTTTTTCTCTCCAATTATTTTAAAAATACTTTGAAATTACATCTAAGGGCCCTTTTTTAAATTATATTTTAAATAGTGTTAAGAGAACCTTTAAAATAATATTTAAGTTGCCATTTTTGAAAATGAGATAATTGGATCCAATTAAAATATTATTATTTTTTATTTTGAAAAAGGAACACGACAACTTTCTCCAATTTGGATTTGTTGAAGGTAAATTTATGACATATTTACTTATTTAAATTTAAAATTGCTATTAACTTATTTTTAAAATTTTTACACTACATTAGGTTGTTGGCACTCATTTTGAATTGCACACAATCATTTTGACTCAAGGGCTGTTTCCTTATGTGGTTTTTAGTCTACTTTTGTTCTAACTTATGCAATGAAGAATTAGGAAACAGCCCTTGAGTCTACCAACTTGGATGCATTTGTTTTACAGCTTGCTAGAGTTAGTAAAGACAATGATGAGTCTTTTACACATACTGTTCATGTAGCTAGTGGGAGTGGCATTGTGGTTGCTTGTGGTTCAAATGAAATTGAAGCAAGTGATGACTTAGATCCAGATGCTTTCAGATTGCACACACACACAACACACACACACACACACACACACACACACACACACAATATCAAATAGCGAATAAATTATAAATTTTGTATTGTCATTAGTGTATATATTTTTTTATATATATACACACACAGCTGTACCTCTTCAGCTAGAGGAATACATCCCTTGAGTAATTCCATAAGTTCATAAAATACATCCTTAATCCTGTCATGTGTTTTTCGATTTTTGTTCTCCCATGCTTTTATTTTCACAAAGCCATATTTCCTTGCAGGAGATTTTCGTAGTTCATGCTTTCTTTATCTTGTTTATTTGTTATTGTTTCTTGGGGTTGTGCTTACCATATCCCTTTTCATTATTACAAGTATTTCGTTTTTTCGGTATCATTTTCTTCCACATTTAAGTTGTTTGATTTCAACTTTCTGGATTGATTTGATTTATAATCAGTACACTTTCATCTGTCTTTTTGGGTTCGTTTTGGTTTGATCTGATTAACAGTTAATTCACCTGCATGTGTCATTTTGCTTTGCGAATGCCAGCAAGTTTTTTAATCTCTGGGACAGTAAAGTTTTGTCACCGGTTCTCCTTGGTTGGAGACAACTCCCTCATTTCCTCATATCCAATCATTACTTTCTTTGTAGTTATTCTTTCTCGAGTATCAAAATCTTTTTCTTTGTTTGATGGTGCAGCTTCACTACAAGGCAGATGCTGTTGTATAGTTATTTCTCTTGCATGCATTCAGCATATCTTAATTAAAGATATACTCTTTGAAATTTGCCTGTACATTGGTGCAAGATTCCTGCGATCCCTGTGAAGGTGCCAAGTAATATATCAACTTTAGTGCTCTAACAGGGCAATTGTGTATGGATGAAAAGTACCCATTTACAGCAGTGGATCCATTTTTAAGCCCTCTTGAGGGACATCACAAAAAAGATAGGAGGATGTGTAAGGGTTTGCATCTTCTCCACTTAAAGTTTTGCTAGCCATTGTTGCCTTGAGGTTTGCAGCCATGCTACCCGACTTTTGGTGTTCATGTATGCAGTTTTCCTTAATTCAGAAATATACATTTAAAAAACGAAAATTGTTTGATTTGAGCAATATAAATGGGTTGAGAGAGAAACCAGATAGAAGCTATGGTTTCATTTACCAAGAAAACTTACATTTGGAAAAAGAGAATTGATTGATTCAAACAATATACATGTGTGGAGAGAGAAACCAGATAGAAGCTATGGTTTCATTTACCAAGAAACCATGTTAAGGACAAAACTTGTTACTAAAATGATAAGATGAATTTCTCAAGAATGGACACATGACAATTTCTCTTCATCCATGTTATTTATGACCTGTTATTGAAAGTATTCCAGATAGAAAATTTATGCTGGTAATCCAGATCTTATGAATAGAACTGAAGATAGTTATTGTATTAATTTTTTTAAAAGATATTTTTCACATGGACACAATGAACATCATTGTGCTCCCACAGAAATATAATATCTAAATAATACTTCATTACAGAAACACCCATCACTTACAAAACATGGTCATTGTATCTTAAAATTTTACAACTGTAGCCTGCTGATAAAAATAGGCCTCTGGTTTTATTCTTCCTAGATGATGGTATATGTATGTTTGTATATGCATGGCAAGAATGCAAAACGTAATGCAATTCTTGCTTTTCAAATTGGTACTCTGTGCATAAACTACAATGCATGTAACATGTTGTAATCTTTGTTTTTGTGTAGGGATAAAGTGAATTTTGTTATGTTAAATGTGGACAACACCAAATGGGAAGAAGAGATTGATGAATTTGGGGTGGAGGGTATTCCTCATTTTTCTTTCTAGGACAAAGATGGGAATGAAGAAGGCAATGTAGTTGGAAGGATTCCGAAGAAATATTTAGCTGAAAATTTAGCTGCACTTACAAGAGGTGATAAAAAAATTCCCCATTCCAGGTTTGTAGGGAAATTTTCTAAAGCAGAATCCAGAGAGGTGCATCCGGTTGCTAATCCGAGGGGGCACAGCAATACATAGGTTTTTACACCATTCATATAAGGAATTTGATTCATTTTTCAATGTCTATTTTTTGGTATGTGCATTCTACTAAAGCAAAGCATGCCATTCGAACGGAGGGTAAAATAAGCCCTTCCCAGGAAAACTTATTCATTATATTTTAATTATCTTGAAAATTTGGAAGGCAGTTCTATGATTCTAACATATCCTTGCTAACACTTTTGTATATTTGTCAGATTGTTTTAATTGTCAGTTTTGAAGATTCTTGGGAGGGATTTCAAATTAGCCTTACAAGGTATATACTTCACTATAAATTTGAGACATACAGTGAGTAATTGATTTATTGATTAAAGGATGAGTACATTCATGAGGATGTGGGCTAAGAGATTTAGTGAAGTGTCTGCTTGCTGCTCCTAACTTGAACAATACTGGAGCTGAATAGTATGTTGTTGAACATGTTCTCAGATGTGGTGGCATTGGACCTTAATGTGTTTGATGTGCTCATGAAATACTAGATTGTGAACAATCTTTAAAACACCTTGATTGTCGCAAAACATAACTATAGGTTGTTTTTTAGGTATCCCCATTCCTATCAAAGTGGGACATAACCATATCAGTTTGCTAACAGTTCTAACTTCAACACAATATTTTACTTGTGTGTAAGAGGGAACATTAGTTGTCTGCTTCTTACTCCACCATGATATCAGACCAAATCTGAGAAAGAATACAAATCCAAAAGTGAATTTCCAATCATCCAAAGATCTTGCATAGTCCACATCCATGTATTCAGTCAAACAAATCTATCATTATGCTTATATTCTAGGTCATGTTGCATTGTACCATAAACATATCTCAACACTCTCTTTGTTTCTTTTTAGCAACATACCTTTGATTCATGCATGAACCTTGTAAGATAACTAACAACAATGCTGATATTTGGCCTCGTGTATGCTAGGTAAATAAGACTCCCAATCAACTAGCGATAAAGACTTGCATTCACATGTGATGATAGATCATTTCTTGATAGCTGCAAGTTTGTTTTGTTCGTGTTTGACATTGATTTGCAATCTAACATTATAAATTCTCAATTAGTGTCTTGGCATGTTTTATTTGAGTTATAAATATATTCTTTTTTTGTTTTGCCACACTTCTAGTCCAAGACAATAATGCAGAAATGTGAGATTTATCACGTTAAACAATCGTTTGAGATCATTCTTTGTTATTTCAATTATCTTTAGAGGACTCTTAGTGACAACTAGATTATCAACAAATACTAGCAAAATCATAATATCCCCCCTTGTTCTATGATGTAGAGATTGAGATTATATGAACTCGTGGTGCATCCATGACTAAGGATATGCTCATCAATCTTGATATACTAGACTCTAAGAGTATTTGGGCCATAGAGAGATTTCATAAGTCTGCATACTTTATGTTGTTGACCAGGTATTGTGTATCCCTTTGGTTGAGTCATGTAAACCTCTTTTTTGAGATCTCTATTCAAGAAATCACTCTTAACATTTATTTGATGATCTTTCCAACTAAATTAAGCTGCCATTGGTAGAACCATCTTAATGTTCTTGATCTTTGTATTGGGGGCAAATCCTTCCTTATGATCAATGCCTTCGTTTTATGCATAGCCCTTAGCCACTAGTTGACCTTTTACTTATCTATGCTGCCACTTGTTTTGTATTTTATTTTGAACACCCATTTTTGTTTGATAGCTTTCTTTTTTGGTGGAAGATCAACAAGTTCTTAAGTGCTATTTATAATCAATGCCCAATATTCTATGTTCATGGTGTCTTTTCAAGAATGTGACTCAAGAACTTGTTTTATTTTTTTCATTTTCTATTTTTTATCACTTTGCACATGAAAGACAACCATACTTCCTCATGAGCCTTGCTGCAAGTCTTTGGTCTCAAAGTAGATATATCAAAAATTGCATCTTACTTTCCATCCTTCATGGAGGTAAAATACCACTTGATACTTTATACACAATAAATGATATGAAGATGGTTGTTCTATCTAGAACAAAACTTCACCGTCTTTCTCATGTTCAATGTTCTCAAATTCATCTTCTTCACTCTCAAATATTTTGGGTGCTTGTTTTGAAGTAGTAGATGGTGAGGTAGGTGTGTTGCAACCATTCTTGTCATCAAAGATGATATCTTAGTTGATGTGTAGTGTTGTTTTGTAGTTGGATCCATGAGCCGATAACCCTTTGACTTTGAGTTGTATTGAAGACAAACACACTTAAAGGACTTATCCAACTTTTTCCTTTGCACTATAGGGATGTGCATGAAAGTTGTACACCCAAATACCTCGAGATACGAGATGGAGGGATTTTTTTTGGGTCCAGGGTTCTTTAGGAGTGATGTCATCTAGCACCATTGTAGGTGCCTTGTTCAACAAATGCATTGTTCTATGAATTGCTTTTGCCCAAAATGTAAGAAGCCGCAACATTTCCATGGTGATATAATTATGTCTCTTTGCAACAACAATTTATTGAGGTGTATATGTAGTGTCTTGTTGTCTTTTATCCTATGTTTTATTAGATAGTTTAAGAACTCATTACTAGTGAAATGCCCCAACTTGATCTAAGTGGATTATCTTGAGTAGGTTACCATATGACTTTTCAACTAGGATTCAATTGTTTTTGAACTTTCTAAATGCTTATTCTTTGTTAGTCAAGTAGTAGACCCACACCTTCTTGGTGTGATCATTCACAAATCGTTGAAAGTATTGGACATGATTATGACTTGGTGTTAGTGCATCACATGGATTGGTATGCACCAAATCGAAAGAACCATGGTTTTGGTTTTTCATTAGTAGTAAAGAAACATTGTTTCTTGGCAAGACATTTGGAGCAAAGATCTTTTGTTTTTAATTTATGTCATATCTACTCAAAGAAAAAATATAGCCACTGCTGAGATAATTGAATTGTCTATGCTAGAATGTGGTGGATGAATGTGCCTTGATGGTTAGGGCTTTGTCTTCATGGGAAATTCAAGAAGTTGAAACATTTTTCTAACCTTTGAGGCACAATTAATTATTCTCAAAGGAGACATAGCTTCTCACCATTTTGTTGATCAAACTCAACTTTCAAATTATGATCAAATAAACAACTTATTGACAAGATATTCTTAGTGAGCCTCATAACATAAAGAACCTTGAACTTCAATACCTTGAACTTCGTAAGTCATATCATCTCCCAATGCGACTTGTTTGTATGAAGTAGAACCAGTCAAGGTGAAGAATCACTTTTTTTTTCACTTGCCATGTGTTTGGAGGCACTAGAATCAACATACCAAAATGATGATGTTGAAGAGGATTCTAGTGTTTCTACAACATATAGGAAGTCCACTTCATCAAAATCTTTTATGGAAACAATATTTCCTTGTTGCTTGTGAGTCATCTCTTTTCATTGGGGATTCTTTTCTTTGTTCCTTGAAGATTTCTTGTGTGGCTTTTGCTAGCTTGATTCTCCATTTGCAAAGTTGTACTAGCACTCTTGGCTAGTATGCAACCTTCTATAAATGTCACTTCTCTTGTGCATAATGATTATTCTATTTTGATTTGGGTGGATTGCTTTGACTTTCAGGTTTCTTTCCTTGTCATTGTGATGCAAGAGATTGATTTTATGTGGAGTTTGTGGTATTACCATCAATTACTTCTTTCCATTGAAGTAAATTCACTCTTCAAATGTAGTTTCTTCCTAGCCACATTGAGACAAGTGACAACACTCAAAAATAAGGTGGCAATGCTCTTCAGACAATTGGTACAAGAGAGACATCTAAGATGGTTTTGTTGCATGCCTTGAGAGTGAAGTTTGCAATTCTACTATTTTGAAGAATCCCTCCATTCTTTTGCCACTTGTATTTTCAAGCAACAACCAAATTTGAAGATGAAGAATTTGAGTTTGATGCTTTGTTTCCTATTTTTAGTTTGTCCTAAATATCTTTCACTCTTTCGTAATCATGATATGGGTTGCATCTTATTGGAAAATCCAAAGAATATTATCAATTTGGCCTTCTAATTTTCCATATCAAATCTTCATTTCTCATTTGTATTTGCTGCAAGCCTTGTAATAGTATTGTTTACAATATCTCACAAGTCTTCAATCTTCAATTATTTTGGACCTTTGTTTTCTATGTTGAGTAGTTATCACTTATCAACCATTTTGGGAGCATTGTAAGTCATTTTGTTATATATGATGCTTCCTTATCCCTCCAAGTAGACTTGCTTAACTAATATACCATGCCTCTTGATATACTTGTTGATGTGTTGAAAAGTATCATTTCTTTATACTTGACAACACATGAAAGAGAG
Organism: Sequoia sempervirens; assembly: GCA_007258455.2. Taxonomy (NCBI): domain Eukaryota; kingdom Viridiplantae; phylum Streptophyta; class Pinopsida; order Cupressales; family Cupressaceae; genus Sequoia; species Sequoia sempervirens. Next base: position 201,482 of record VDFB02156278.1, on the reverse strand, counting down.
CTTAAGAGATGCAAGAGAAAGATCAATATGAATGTTCAAAAATTGTTGGCAAACTAATATGTTGCTCTGTATACCTTTGATTTGATCATTTGGCTTCAAAAAATCATGTTCCTTTGATACTATGATTTACTTTCCATATTGTGCAATGCATTAGGCAAAAAAAATAAAACAAACTTTGTATATGACATCACTACCCTTATCTTTTTGCTTGGACAATCTTCAAAATACTTGATATGTCCCAAGCAATCGTTGGTAGGGTATAAAATTGGTCTATAAGAGGGGTGAACATGAAAAGGTGGTGATTAGTAATGGTTGCTTTGCCTATTGCGTTATGTGTTGGTGGCTACTCCTTTTGGCATATATTGTTCAAGTTTTAAGTGATGCTTTCTTCCTACACAAGCATTTTTATTTTACGTAGGATAAGAACAAGGTTATGCTTTGATACCATACTAATTTTGAGACACAATGAACAATTGATTTATTGATCAAAGGATGAATATATACATGGGGATGCCAGTTATTGGTTCAACTAACCATACAACCATAAGAACTAATAAGACAATAATAATGTATGTCTAATAATATTCCAATAATGTAATACTAGCAATTTCTCACTTAAAAAGGTGGAAAATCAAAGGCAAGTTAAAAGCGTTTATAATATGACATTCCACCCTAAATAGTTGGATAGAATTTGGAATTCTATACTATATTTATGGTTATAAATAAATGCAACTTGGCAAAGTTGTGGGAATTGGCAAGGGTAATAAATTGAAGATCCTTCAATCCATACAAAAATTCTCTTTATAAAAATAGGAATACACTCAAAGTGATGACATAAACTCCTTTCATTTCAATGATAGACACAACCTTCCAAAGTTCAATATCTTAACAATGTGTTCTAGTCCAAAATAATAGGTATTTGGCCATCCATCAACACATTGCAATTATGGAGAAGATAAAATTGGAAGTGTAAGGACAAGGAAATATTTTATGCAACTAGACAGATAATATTACGTAAATATGTGACATGTTAACATGTGACACATATTCTCATTAGATAGTTATATTAGGCCAAATATATAACTTATGGAAATAGTCATCCTATGGTTGGGATTAGTATTTTACACCACTATTATTATTACTAAAAAGGTCTATATATAGAAGGTAAGCATCACTTGAGGGGGTGTTAAGTATACAAGTGTTTCGTTTGGTTATGACCCTAAGTTAGAAATATTATATTGAGCGGTTTCTTTCTTAAGGTGTATCAAATAGTTTTTCCCAATCTTACGGTAGTTTGTTTGTTTGAGTATGGTGGCTATTAGGTCCTCTTGGCACATAAACATCTCATGTTATGTAAACTCTATTTTATTTCAACATAATATTGCTTGTAGATTGATTAGTTGGGGTTCTATTGGGTCACCCACCCTTAAAAATAAATAATTACACAAAGAGCATACAAAAAGTAACTCTAGTGATTGACATCTTAACCAAGTAGATTAAAAAATGCTAGACAAGACTACATGTGGGTTAAGCTGTTATTTTTATGACAACACAAAAATATAATAGTAGATGAGGAAATCCTCTCTTCAAATTTGTAGGGAAAGCTCCTTGATCTAACTTACTTTAAAATCCAAAACAAAAACAAACCTACTAATATGAACACTATACAATATATTCTATCGGGTTTTGCATAAGAATAAAACAAACACACAAACTTGACCTAGCTATTTTTTATTTTAGTGGCTAGAGCACAAGACTTCGAAGAATTCCTATTCTCACCAATGAATTTTATCAATTTATGATATCTAAAACATAAACAAAAATATAAACCAATGATTAAAACATAGAGCCTTGGAGTTGTATCGACGATTAATATGATATCGAAGAAAACTTGATGCATGGAAACAACACCTAGAGGAAGAAATGATGAAGACAATTAATTATCATGAAGCATTCAAAGCTACTTCATCGTTTTGAATATTGATGTCTCACAAAGTTAACATGGATCCTCTTATTAATTAGATTCCTTCTTGAACAATTACAACACTTGGGATTATACTTGAATGGAAATCTTGACAGCATCAACAAGTTTCAACTTCACATTTTTTATACAAAGACACTTAGCAATTTAATTGACTTCTAATTTGAATGACAATCTTTGCAACATAAGATTGGGCACAACTATCATTGCATTTTGTGTAAATGATACATTAATAGCCTTGTAATTGCAACTTCTTGAAGCTTCAAAAATCATAGAAATAATTGCTTTGAAATCAATTTTATCCTCTTCATTTGAAAAATAATATAAAATAGTACTTTCTTTTCATTTGTACTTCCCATCTTGAGTGTCCATATAAATCAAGGGCTTTGATCTTTTCTTTAATTTGCTTTAACTAATCCTCAATCTTGGCTTGGGTGTCACTATGAATGAAGGGCTTAGATTCATTGTTTTTTCTCCTCTATTTCACTTTATTTGCTTTCAAATCTTCTCTAAAGTGCATATACTTATTTGGGTGCCACTTTCTATGTGTTTCTATCTTCATTTCGACAAGAAAAATATACTATTTGTGTCTAGAAGAATTTAGGCACAAACTTGTTTTTATTTTTTATTTTTCATGATTCTCATTGGGGATTTATTTATCTGGATGCCAATAATAAACAAGGCATGGGAACTTGGAGTCCTTTTTGACAAGTTTTCAAAAGACTGTAGTAATTTTTAATCTTTTATTACTATCAATCATTTTTTTGTTCTTTCATTCTTGAATGGTACACCATAATTTTTTTGACTTCAATAATTTTTTTTATCATTTTACTACCTCCTAAAACTACTTTTATTCAATGAAGCTTGAATCTATATTGTTGACCTTTTTCCATTGCCATTTACTACATTTTTTTTTTCAAACTGCTACTAGTGAGGGTAGCTCTCTTCCATTCCTTTGAAAGAAAAAGGATTATAAATAGGAGAGTTAGATAGAAGCCATTACATTGCAGGAGGGAATTGCATAAGGAATTAATGCATAGAATAAAGCTAAAAGGATACAAGAAAAGGATACTTTAATCTCAACAGAACAAGCAAATCGACGCTGAGCTTTGTCGTTCTTACCACCTGGAAATCTTGAAGTCGTCCATTGTTTACGGATTCGAGGTTTAGGGGGCCAACTTTCCCCTAAGACTTTCTTAATCACTGAGATGAAGGCTTCAACATTGGACTTCAATAAACGACCTAACTATGTCATAAGGCAACTTCCACCAATTGCCCCCTGCTAGCAATGTCATCCATCTGAATCCTGCTACTTACTGTGTGGAATCCAACATGATGATCTACTCCAGGTCGGGCCACTTGCTACATGTGCTTGAGAGAATCTTTTCCTCCAACTGGTCAATGCCATGTTTCAATAGAAAATCAACCGTGATGTTGGACTCCTAGAGAAAGTTTATAGTCCCTGAGGGAAGCCAAGATCTGATTTATGTTTTGAGCCCACATGTTTAACTTCCAGCTTGGCGCAGCCTTGGAGGCCACCTCTCTAATGACCACCTCTGAATCACCTTCTATATCTATGTTATCCTAGCCTCAATTAGTGCAAAATTTAATACCTTCAAGCAAAGCTGCTTATTCTGTCGTATTATTGGTACCCCATGGTAACTTTAACGATGCAACCCCCACCACCTTTCCTTCTTCATTCCGCACAATGAATCCTGCTCTAGAGGGCCCCAGGTTTCCTCTCGAAGCCCCATCGAAATTTAGTTTCAACCTTCCCCTTGGGGGAAGAGTCCATTTAGACTCTCTTCTTTGTTTCTTGTTTTTGAGGTGGTTACTTTTTGGAAGGTTTGGCATGGGCCAATTCTTGCTCATTTTCGAGTCCCAAGCCAAGAAGTAATTGAAGTTTTTCTTTCTAAGGATTCCTTTACATGTTCACTTACACCAGAAACAATTTTGAAAATGACACCTTCAATGTGTGTTGACCTATCCTTAAAGATCCTTGCATTGCGTTCTTTCCAAAGTTGCCAAATGATCATTGTTGGGATTTCCTTCCAAACATCTCCATAGGCTGCTCCATTAGACATGATTGGCCATGTCTCAAAAATTTGTTTAAGACTATTTGGTAATGGGCTTTGCTAGCTTACCTTTTCACGTAAAGTGTACCAACAACTTTGAGCGAACTCGCATTGTACCAGAAGATGGTCCAGATTTTCATTACTCTTTTTACATAATATGCACCAATGTGGTCCATAAAGACCCAAGCGATTTAGTCTCTGTCCTGTGAGAATACACCCATGGAGTGTTGTCCAGGCAAAAGCCCCTGCCTTCGACAAAACACTTTTCCCCCAACACAGGCATTTTGGCCAATTAATCTCATTGATTTCCCTCTTTATCAGCTTATATCCTAATGAAACTGAATAAGTACCAGATTTTGATGCACACCAAAAGATCATATCTGGGAGATCTGCGATGAAGAGTTGTCGCTTTGAAAGTTCATTCATGAGGTTTGATTTAACTTGGCCCTGCAGCATACCAAAGTCCTTCCATGCCCATTCCCAATGGCCATTTTCTCTCCAAGAGTACAGATAACCCCTCAGGCACTCCCCATAGGCAGCCTTCGTTGCTTCAATGGCTTCGACCAAGCTTGGCACTTCCCTCAGAGATTGATACCCATTCCAGGAATTGTCCCAAAAGGAGGCTTTCCTGCCATCCCCTATGTGCCATGATAAATGCTCCGTGATCACAATTTGAAATTCCACGTTGCGGATCCCTTATGAGGGTTGGCAATCGTTAGTATTCTCTCTTTTTCCATTGTATCCAAATACTTTTCCCTTAAGATCTTAGACCACCATGCCTCTAGCCTCTTGAACATTTTCCATGATAGTTTGGCACCAAGAGCATGATTTTATGCTTTAAAATCTCTGATACCGACCCCACCTTGCTCCTTTGGCAAAGTCACTATCTCCCAACCGAGCAAGGGGATGCATTTTTTGTCATGGGGACCATCCCAAAGCATCTTCCTTTGAATGCCAATTAACCTCCTTATTGCTTTGTTGGGCGCACCAATACAAGACATCATGAATATTGGAATTGTGGTGATAACAGATTTGAGCATTACTAGCCTTCTTGCAAGAGTTAACCACCGTCCCTTCCAGGTATCAATTTTGGAACTGCTTTTGTTTATTACATCTTCCCACAGGCGAAAATTTATAGAGCCAGTGAATAGCGAAACCCCCATATACTTCGTTGGGAGTAGACCAACCTTGAAGCCCATACACCTTTGAATGCTGCGTTACATGCCTTTTGAAACATTGATGAAAAAGACATTCGATTTCATTGCATTAACAACTTGCCTTGCTTGTTGACAATATTTTTGTATTGCTGAAGACATTGTATTTGTTTTCACCACCGAAGCTCTGCTGAAAAGTAATGTATCATCTGCAAACAATTGGTGTGTGATTGGAGGGATTTCATTGGCCACAACGGTACCATTCCAAACACCCGTAGAGTTCTTTTTTGCAACGTGTTTGCTTAATGCCTCAGTCATAATTACAAATAGAAATGGTGATATATGATCACCTTGGCGCAACCCTTTTGCCCCATTGAAAAAACCACACACTGTACCATTTATCACCACAAAATATCTTACGGAGGAAATGCAACTAAACACCCAAGTTGACCATTTCTCATCAAAACCAAGTTTCTTCATGACATTCATTAGGAAAAGCCATCTCACCTTAGCATATGCCTTGCACATATCTAGCTTCGCCACCATATCGCTACGGTTTTTGCTTTTGAGTGAATGCAATAATTTGTGTGCCACAATGATTCCATCTGTTATAAACCACCCAAGGATGAAGCCACATTGCTCTTGCGAGATTAAATGTGGGATTATCCTCTTCAAGCAATTAGCCATCACCTTAGAGATGATTTTATTTATTGTGTTGCACAATGCTATCAGCCTGTAATCTGCAAATGATTCACATCTTTCCTTCTTAGGTATTAGAGTAATGTTGGTGTTATTGAAATCTTTTAAAATAGTTGCCTTTTTCCTCGATTCCTCGATGATATCCACAATGTCTTTAGACATGAAGTGCCAACATGACTGATAAAAGAAGGCATTGAAGCCATTTGGGCCTGGAGCGTTATCGACCTGCATATGAAAAAGCGCTTCCTTCACCTCCGCTTCTGAGGCTGGTTGATTTAGAAGTGCGTTGTCCTCCCGGGTCACTACAAGATCGATATCTTCAATGATGTCCATATCCAATGGGTTGGCATCCTCATGCCCCCCTAAAAGAGCCGTGAAGAAGGCAACGCCTGACTTCTATATTTCAGTGTTTGAATAGATGACCACTCCATCCTCACCTTTGATTTGGTCAATCTTGTTCCAGCTATGCTTCACCTTTGTAGAATTGTGAAAAAAATTGGTGTTTTGATCACCTTCATCCAACCACATGTCCCTAGATTTAGAACGCCAATAACATTCTTCCCTTGCTAGTATTTCATTGTAATCAACCATTCGACTTTTTTCCTTCTCAAATTTTGTATTTGTCATACCATACTTTAAAACAACTTCCCCATAGGGCAGCCAACTCTTCCTCTATGCGTTCTTTTTCTTCAAAGTTGTTTTTAAAGGAGGACCTATTCTAGATTTTTAGATTCTCCTTTAATCTTTGTAGCTTTTTTTGAAACAAAAATATTTTTGTTCCTTTCAGTTCTATTGGTTCCGTCCACCAAGCTCTTAGTAGTTCGGGAAGATCTGCGGAACACCACCACATTTTTTCAAAGTGAAATTGACCCTTGGCTGGCTTTGTTGCTTCATCAATCATGAGAGAAACCGGGAAATGATCTGAAATGGAAATGGGACAAATTGTGGCTTTTGGTAATAGATTCCCTTGCAGCCAATCTTCAGACACTATTGAGCCTTGCCTCGATGTTGGTAAAGTCTTTTCTTTGGTTACTCTAGGTAAAGATGCCGTTAGCAGTTTTAATGTCTACCGGCTTATTGTTTTCAATGAAATTTACAAAGTCTTTTTGTGCTTGAGTTACCTTTCTCGAACCCCTTTCTTCTCACTTAGATCCATTATGGCGTTGAAGTCCCCCCCGATGATTGTTTTAACATTTCCAATTTCTCTTGAAATAGAGTCCCACAAAGCTTTTTTCCCTTATGTTTTGATTAGACCATAGACATTATGAAATTCATAAATCAAATTAGTTTGAAGAATAGTTACCTCAAATTTCATGTAGTGCTCGTTGGAGATTAAGACGTTCAATTTGATTTTCCTTGGCCGCCAGAGGACTCCCAATCCACCTGCAGAGCCCCTTGCTTCAATGAAACTTCCCTCCCAGCCTTTGCATGCGCTTAGAAAAGCATTGATTTCGTTACCATCTAACTTTGTTTCTTGTAGCAAAACTAAATCAGAGTTTTGACATACTAACATTGATGCCCCTAACATTCCATATAAGAACCTTCATCTTCCTGCAAGGGAGGATTTAACTCCCTTGGATCGAGTCATGTAAGATTTTATCGATGGCTGTTAACTTTTCAATGCTTCTTCTTCGTATTTTTGTTTATTTGTCTTTCTACCAACTTTTGATGTCGAAGCAAGCTTTAATGTTTGCTTAATCCTCCTTGGTTCTATTAAATCCAATTCTTCCATGTTTTCTTTTCCAGACATGTGGTCCGAGTATTCTGTGTCCTCATTTGCATACCATTCCAAAAGGCGCGGCGGTGATTTCTCTGCCCCAACATTTTCCATGATTTCTCCTTCGTCTTGGCTTTCGTCTTCCGACACTACAGGATTTTCCAATTCTAGACATGCGAGGAAGCTTGGAGGCCGTTTTGAGCATTTGCATTGTTTTGCGCGGTTTCTCTGTGCACTTCCCTTGTTACCCTTACACCTTTTTCCTTCCATGTTTCCTTCACCTTTGGTGGAAAACGTTTGCATTTGTCTGCATTATGGTTACACCTTTTGCATTTGACGCAAAAGAAAGTCACTCTTTCGACCTCAATGCTTTGGTTCCATTCGAGAGTTTCCGCCACCAGTTTTATTGATTGTGGTATTTCTTTTATTGCAAGAATTTGAATTCTTGCGTATATCAAAGATTTGCCGCCTCTTAAGTCCACATCAATTGTTTGTCCAATTTCATTCCCAATTTTGGAGATGCAACTACCCGACTAGTATTCAAATGGGAGATTGTATAACCGAACCTAGGTTGGGCCATTTTGTGGGTTGTAGTTTAGGGGGTTTAAATTTCTCTCCCACCTTTGGAGGAATACAAAAGATTCACCATATTTCTAGCGGCCGCCCATGGTTTCCTCCCTCTCAACTTCTCTTTTAAAGACTGCCACAAAAAATCCTTTTGGGAGGAAGTTCAAAATTGGATCCATTTTCCAGTTATCTATGACCCATTCACAAATTTCCTTCCTCGAGTATCTTTGGCCCAAAAACCGTCCAATAACTGCCTTACTTTCCAAATGAGGCGCATCCTTCTCTATGAATTCTAATACGTCAACCGACAGCACCGGTCATTCACATTTCCCTTCCTTTGGGAGCTGCCCTCCTTCACCATCTTCTACATTATCAGGCCTGCGATTGTTCTTTGATGCTCCACCTTGGTTCACCATACTAGGCACCATGCCTAAATTGATTTTGAGAAAATGAAATATTGATGAAACGAACTCTCAATATTTTAATCACATATTTTATAGGAGGTATAAGTCCATTTACTACATTTCACAAAAATGTAGAAAAAAAGCTACTTCCTAAAAATAAGAAGTTTGTATTTTTTGTGCTTATTTCCTTAATCCTAGGCATAATGAAAAAATAAAAATCAAAAAACATTTTTTTTGAAAATAGTTTTATCCCTAGACTTCATTGACACTACTTACCTTGAATACTGGGCCCTTTGAAGAGAAAACTTTATGCTTGGAAAATGATCCTCTTATATGATTTGTCTCAATGTATTGGTTAAGATTTGCCTTAGCCTTAATCCTTCCCGCATGTGCTTAGTATTTTTTCATACTGTCTCTTTGAACTCATCCTTTCTTTCCTCTACTAGTGTTGAAGATGGAATCTCCTTCAAGATTCATAGCTTGATAATCTTTGTGATGAACAAGCTGCATAGACCGAGATAGACCAACACCCAGAGACTTGATCATTTTTTTTATAGGAAAGATTGTTGGAGTTAAAATGACACTGAGAGGGGGGGGTGAATCAGTGTCTTAACAGATTTGACCAATTTTCAAAAATTCAAAAACATAGCTCAGATTTGATCTCAATATTACTCTGATTAATGCATTCATGAGTTGAATGTAATCATTCATAAACATAATTGAGAAAAGTAATAATCCCAATAGTGAACAGAAACAACAACACAGTAAAGCAGTGAGCACACAGAAGAACAAAGAGACAAGATTTTGCTGAGTGGAAAACCCTCCTGGGGTATAAAAACCACTCCCGAAATGCCTTGTAGGCTTAATCTTTTTAATCAACTGTTCACAATGCCTTATAGGTTGTTTTTTGAGCACCCACTCAAGGAGCACCAACCCCTTGTTTAGAGATATCTATCTCAAGGAGTACCAACCCCTCAAATTATATTTCTGAACAATAATAATATCTCAGAGGATCTCTCTGTTTTCTCGTCTACAGAATACCCTAAGGATTCAATAATTGAATCCTTAAAATATTACATAGAAAAGAATATTACAATATATCTCTGCATCTTTGTTTTTCAGATTTTTAATACAGAGTATTTCAATACATTTTTGATACAGCCAAAGAACAATATTCCGGAATTACAACCAGAGAGCTTACGCTGTTTTCAACATAGGTTTTTATATACATTTCAAGTATGTCTCATGAAGAAATCTTCAAAATGCGTTTTTCACAAGAATCTGAAACTCTCTTGCTAATTTTAGAGTATGAAGCTGAATAATGATAATCTATAGATGATGGTAAAAATCAAGAGTAACGCATGTCCAGAGAGCTTTAAATTCTGCGCTGAATCAAGAGATTTCAAATTGTAATTGATAGATTTTCATCAAAACCACGACTGCCCACCAGCTGAGAACCATAACCTCCCAATTCTCAAAGAATATTTTGCCATGTAACCGTTCTGAGATTCGATGTCAACCAATGATGTCAACCTGCAACTATACATAGAAATTCACATGTCGGCCACAGTGACAGAGTTTGTTAATCGTTCGCCAAGACATCCAGATAGTCCTGCTGAAGGCAATTAAATTTCCAGACATTCCCCTTAGTTATCGCTTTCGCCATGACCCATCAGAGTCGGGAAGACCTCTCGTATAAAACATTATGTTTCACCGAAAGCTCTTTTATCTCGTAGAAAACATTATGTTTCACCGAAACATTATGTGTCGCTATGACATTCTGCTGTCGGGGAGACGTTTTGAAGATAATGCTTTGTTTTACCGAAAGTCATCATTTCATCCGGTGTCGCTGAGACAATTCATAATCAAGGTGAGGTCCCATTGAATTCATTGAGTCATACCGAAACACCCCGCGATACATACTTGATCGTCGAGACATTACCAACCTCTCACCGAAAGCCATACATTAGACTTTGTCAGCAAGACTTGACGGGTTCGCTGAGACTCTACATCGAAACTCATGAGTCTTACCGAAATGTATTTCATTCTCAACGGTCGGCAAGACACAACAGTTCTCTCACCGAAATGTAACCTTTATTCTCATGTGGGTCGCCATGACAAATTGTTATCGGGGAGACCTTATGTAGATTTCATTAAGTTTCACTGAAAGACTTTATCCATTCTGAGTCGCTGAAACAAAAATACATTCTTTCCGAGATGTATCCTTCATCCGCCTTCGCTAAGACAAAGCATAGTCGGGGTGACTTCTCGTAGAGCATCCTGTGTCTTATCAAAAGCCCACGTGATCATTCCTGTTCGCCGAGACAACTCAATGCTTATGCCGACCAGGTCCATTTGTATTCCATCGGTGAGACCCATAGGGTTCGCTATGATATTATATCGATGCCGCAACTCTCGCCGATGTGTTCCCATTCAACCTCCTGTCGATGAGACATAACAATCTCGTTGTGACTTCATACTGACGGTATGACTCCTGCCGATAGGGAACACCCTCTCTCGCCGAAACAAAGGAGAAGTTCTGCCGAAAGCTGCCTGTGAAATTCCATGTGTAAAGTCGGCGAGACTGAAGGTCACTCACCAAGACCTCACTTCGATAACCCTAACTCTTACCGATATGTATCTTCCCGCCACCGGTCGGTGTGACAATGTACAATCGCTATGACTTCACACCGAGAGCAGCATGTCTGGCCGAAGTGAATCTTTAATGTGTCAATCGGTTGATGTAACAATTCAAACTCGCCAAGACACAATGCCGATGAAGGAACACTTACGCCGATGAACCACCTCATGTATTAGTCGGTGAGATCCGACTCATTCAGAAAGACCTCTCCCCGGTGAAAAATACTCATGCCAATAGAACTTTCTACTGTCGCCAAGACCACGTGAATGTCATGCCGATAGATACCCAAAGGTGAATTTTGTCATCAAGGACAAACCAATCAGAACACAACTAAGAACCAACAAACTCCCCCTTTGTCCTTGATGGCAAAACACAAATGACTCTCCTCCTTTTTGCCTCAATGACAAAGGATAGAAGAGGAGAATGTGCAATGCCAGGAAACACAACTGAGAAGCCAACCAAAAGTGTCATGAGAAACAGCTGCAAAAAAAATAACAGCGCAACAACCAAGATTGTAGGAGAGCTGTAAGTGAATCAAAATATATAACATGCTCCCCCTAAGCTGAAGCTTGGTGAATTAGAGAAGTAACGATTGAGAGATAACTCCCAATCGAAGTCTCAACCTTTCAAATAACTCTTTTGCTAAGGGCTTAGTAAAAATATCAGCCACCTGATCTTGTGATCCAACAAAATGTAAACATACTTCATTAGCCAGTACCTTTTCTCGCAGAAAATGAAATTTGATAGCAATATGTTTAGTTTGAGAGTGCATAAAAAGGATTTTTGGAGATATTTATCGCACTTGTGTTATCACAGAGAATTGAAACAGGTTTAGGAACTTCAATACCCATATCAGATAGAGTTTGGCTCATCCAAAGAACTTGAGTACAGCATGAAGTGGCATCAATGTATTGTGCTTCGACAGTAGAGAGAGAAACAAATACTTGTTTTTTGTTGTGCCATGCCACTAAACGATCACCAAGAAAGAAGGCAGTACCACTGGTGCTTTTCCTATCATCCAAACAACCAGCCCAGTCAGCATCAGTATAAGCAATCAAAGAGAAATCATTACTTCTAGGATACCAAAGACCATAATCAAGAGTGCCCTAAATATATTTAAAAATCCTTTTAATAACAGTGACATGGGATTCTTTAGGTGATGCCTGAACCGTGCAACAGTGCAAACTGCCTGCATGATGTCAGGTCGAGAAGTAGTTAAATATAATACACTGCCAATCATTGATCTATATTCAGTTTGATTTGTATCAGGAGAATCATCAACCTTAGTAAGTTTGCATCCAGTAACCATTGGAGTGCTAACTGGATGGCATTCATCCATCTGAAATTTCTTAAGCATCTCTCTAGCATACTTGGTTTGAGAAAGAAATATTCCATTTTCATGTTGAGAGATGTGAAGACCCAAGAAGAAATTTAATTCTCCCAATAATGACATTTCAAATTCAGATTCCATTAGCTGAGAGAATTTTTTACTCAAAGTAACATTGTTGCAGCCAAAGATAGTGTCATCAACGTAAATTTCAACATCCAAAATATCAAAACCTTCAGTTTTAACATAAAGATTGTTGTCTACACCTCCTCTAACAAAACCATTTGAAAGCAAATGACTGTCCAACCTAGAGTACCAAGCTCTAGGTGCTTGTTTTAAGCCATAGAGGGCCTTTTTCATTCTGTAAACGTGATCAGGCTTATCTTTGCAAATAAATCCTTCAGGCTGTTCAACATAGACCTCTTCATCTATATAGCCACTTAAAAAAGCAGTTTTGACATCCATTTGATAAACAGTAAAGTTTTTGTAAACAAAATAAGCCAAGAATATTCTGATAGATTCTAGTCTAGCAACAGGTGCAAAGGTTTCACCAAAATCAATACCTTCTTGTTGAGCATAGCCTTTGCAGACAAATCTTGCTTTGTTGCAAATAACATTACCATTTTCATCAACCTTGTTTCTGTATATCCATTTGCCTCCAATGACATTCTTGTCATCTGGTCTTGGGACTAACTCCCAAGTCTGATTTTTCTCAATCTGATCAATTTCTTCCTGCATAGAATTAATCCAACATGAATCTGTGAGAGCTTCATTAAAAATTTTAGGCTCAAACTGAGTAACTAAACAAAAAGCAATTTGTGCCTTTTCATCATTCTGCAGCTTTCTTCTAGTTTGAACTCCTGCATTTTTATCCCCAATAATGATATTTGGGGTGATATTTAGTTAGAGCTTTTGATGCAACCTTTTCAGGACTTGCTGTTTCATTTTAGGGCTTGCTGAATCAGTATTAGGCTTTGCTGTTTCAGCTCTTCTGAAATTATTTCTAGTTCAAGTTCTTCTTCCTCATTATCCTGCAAAGATTCAGCATACAAATGTGGTCTTTCATCAAATTTTACATTAACAACTTCAACAATCTTATTAAGCCTTTTGTTAAGGCATTTTATAAGCTTTGTTGTGAGTTGAGTATCCCAAAAAGATACCCTCATCACTCTTTCATTGAAAGCTCCCAAGATTATCATCTTTCTTGATAAAACACTTACTTCCAAAAATTTTAAAGTGTTTGACAGAAGTAGTTTTTCCATACCAAAGTTCATAAGGAGTGTGTTTAGATTTCACCCTAAGCTGCACTCTATTCAAAATGTATACAGCTATATGAAAAGCTTATTTCCAATACATATCATACAACTTAGCTTCATCTAGCATGGTTCTAGCCATTTCTTTTACAGTTCTATTCTTACGTTCAACTACCCCGTTTTGTTGAGGTGTTTTTGTTGCAGCATACTGTCTTTTAATGTCGTGATGTTCACAATATTCAATAAACTCTTGAGAAGTGAACTCACCTCCTTTGTCAGATCGCAAAAATTTAAGTTTTAAATCAGATTCCTTCTCAACCAATTTACAAAAGACTTTAAACCTTTCAAATGCTTATGATTTGTGCTTAAGAAATGTGACCCAAACCATTCTAGTATAATCATCCACAAACAACATAAAGTACTTTTTGCTATTAATAGACCTAGTTCTGGTTGGTCCACATAAATCAGTATGCACAAGCTGTAAAGGTTTTGAAAAAGAATGTTCTTTTGTTTTGAAGCTGATTTTAGTTTGTTTACCACTTAGACATTCTTTGCACACAGAATTTTCTGGCTTGTTAAGGATTGGTAAACCTCTAACATTCTGATTCTTACTGATTCTAACCAGATTTTCAAAGTTTATGTGTCATAATCTTTTATGCCATAACCAGTTCTCTTCAATTTGTCCCATTAGACACACACCTTGATTATTGTCATTGCTTGATGTGTCAAGAAGATTGTACACATTTCCTTTTGTCCTCCTTCCAGTTGCAACAACCTTTCCATGCTTGTTCTTAATCTCACATCCCTGCGAAGTGAAAAGAACATGATAACCACTATCACATATTTGACTAACACTTAGAAGATTGTGCTTAAAACCTTCCACATAGTACACATTATAGATAAGAGTGTCTTCATTCAGAAGAAGTGAACCTCTACCTTTAATTTGAATACCAGAGTTATCACCAAACTTAACATAACCACCTACATAATCTTCAAGATTTATAAACTTATCCTTGTCGCCAATCATATGGTTAGAACATCCACTGTCCAAGACCCATAAGTCTTTTTTCTTGGAATGAAAAGCAGTTTGAACCAACATACTTTGCTCAATGTTGTTAACAGTCTTAGGTTTCCAAACCTTTTTAATTTTCTGTTGTTTCAATTGCAGATCAGTTCTGCACTGTTTGACAGAATGTCCCAAAGCATTGCATTTAAAACATCTGATCTGTCTAACAAAACCATAGTGTTGCCTAAGACCAAACCTGGGTATTCTAGGATTCATAAGCCTGCAAGTGCTCACCTTATGGCCAAATTTGTTGCAGAAAAAACAATAACCATAGAAGAAAGGATTGTATCTGTAAGATGATCTATTACCTTTCAAGGGCTGAACATGATTCTTACCAAAATCAGAGTGATTTGGACTTGAACCCTTGATTTCAGAAGAGGGGTTTTGTTTTGTATTATCAATTGAACATTCACCCTTTTCAAAACCAATACTGGTTTTATCTTTATACAGCTTCTGCTTGCTGAGCATCTCATTGAGTTTTAAAGTGCTTTCATATTTCTCAATTTCCTTTCTAAGACAGACTACTTCTTGTTCCAGTTTTTGAATTTCTTGATCTTTGCAGCTTACAGTCTCTCGAAGATAGTCTTCAATTCTTTTAGCTTCTTCAAGCTGAGTTTTCAAAGAGACCATTTCTTGATTTGGTTTATGTTCTCGAGCAAGAACTTGTTTTTTGAGTTTACTGACCTCTTGTAAAGCACATTTCAGCTCACTTTCAAGATCTACTTCACCTTCTTCAACATCAATAGTATTTGAATCATTTTGCTAAGTAATTTCAGCCATGAACAAAGTTTCATCTTCTTCAACTGATGAATCTTCAGACTCAATATCAGATTCATCCTTACTAAACAAACTTTTCTTCTTTTTGAAATTGAAGTTTCGTTTAGGTCTGAAGGCCTTCTTCTTAGGCTATTTTTCAGTTGTCTCATTGTCACAGATTTGATCATCATAGGGACACTTTGCAGCAAAGTGACCTATTTTGCCACAGTTAAAACATTTAAAGGGAAGTTTTCCCTTATATTTTCCTGATTCCTTTTTAAATCTTCTAACAAAATGAGATTCTTTAGAATCTGACAACTCTTATTCACTGACTTCGACTTTTTCTTTCTTTTCAGTGTTAAAGGCAGTTTCTTTTCCTGTTGAATTGTTTTTGCTAGTTCTCATTTCATAGGAAGTAAGTATTCCTTGCAGACTGTCTAAGGTAAGCTGATCAAAGTGTTTCTTTTCTTCTAGGGCTCAAACCTTAGATTCAAATTTGGATGGTAAGGTTCTAACAACCTTTGTGACCACATCAAATTCATTAACCTCTTGACCTAGACCTTTCATTGCATGACAACTTCATCAACTCTTAGGAAATATTCAACCACTTTTTCATCATCCTTCATTTTCAACTCCTCAAACTGATGTTTGAGTGTAATGATTTTTAACAGTTTGACTTTTTCATTCCCTTGATATATAGTTTCAAGTTTTTCCCAGATTTCATGAGCAGATTTGCAATGCATGACTTTAATGAACACATCTTTAGTTAACCCACACAAGATGGCATGCTTAGCTTTGGCATTTGTTTCATACCTCTTTTTTCAGCAAGATCAGTGGGAATATAGGCTGGTACATTGTAAGCATTTATAACAATGCTCCAAACATCAACATCAAAAGAAATAAGAAAAGCTCCCATTTTGATTTTCTAGAACACATAATCTGTTCCATCAAATAACGGAGCTCTGATTACAGAGGCACCGTCTTGAGAATGTGCCATTAAAACAAACTCCAAGACCAAGATCAATCCAAGGTGATTAAAACCTATCAGAGGACCCTACACTCTAATACCAATTGTTGGAGTTAAAATGACACTGAGAGGGGGTGGGGTGAATCAGTGTCTTAACAGATTTGACCAATTTTCAAAAATTCAAAAACATAGCTCAGATTTGATCTCAATATTACTCTGATTAAAGCATTCATGAGTTGAATGTAATCATTCATAAACATAGTTGAGAAAAGTAATAATCCCAATAGTGAAGCAGAAACAACAACACAGTAAAGCAGTGAGCACACAGAAGAACAAAGAGACACAAGATTTTGCCGAGTGGAAAACCCTCCTGGGGTATAAAAACCACTCCTGAAATGCCTTGCAGGCTTAATCTTTTTAATCAACTGTTCACAATGCCTTATAGGCTGTTTTTTGAGCACCCACTCAAGGAGCACCAACCCCTCATTTAGAGATATCTATCTCAAGGAGTACCAACCCCTCAAATTATATTTCTGAACAATAATAATATCTCAGAGGATCTCTCTGTTTTCTCATCTACAGAATACCCTAAGGATTCAATAATTGAAACCTTAAAATATTACATAGAAAAGAATATTACAATATATCTCTGCATCTTTGTTTTTCAAATTTTTAATACAGAGTATTTCAATACATTTTTGATACAGCCAAAGAACAATATTCCAGAATTACAACCAGAGAGTTTACGCTATTTTCAACACAGGTTTTTATATACATTTCAAGTATGTCTGTCATGAAGAAATCTTCAAAATGCGTTTTTCACAAGAATTTGAAACTCTTGCTAATTTTAGAGTATGAAGCTGAATAATGATAATTTGTAGATGATGGTAAAAATAAAGAGTAACGCCTGTCCAGAGAGCTTTAAATTCTGCGCTGAATCAAGAGATTTCAAATTGTAATTGATAGATTTTCATCAAAACCACGACTGCCCACCAGCTGAGAACCATAACCTCCCAATTCTCAGAGAATATTTGCCATGTAACCATTCTGAGATTCAATGTCAACCAATGATGTCAGCCTGCAACTATACATAGAAATTCACATGTCGGCCACGGTGACAGAGTTTGTTAATCGTTCGCCGAGACATCCAGATAGTCCTGCCGAAGGCAATTAAATTTCCAGACATTCCCCTTAGTTATCGCTTTCGCCATGACCCATCAGAGTCGGGAAGACCTCTCGTAGAAAACATTATGTTTCACCGAAAGCCCTTTTATCTCTTATGTGTCGCTGTGACATTCTGCTGTCGGGGAGACGTTTTGAAGATAATGCTTTGTTTTACCGAAAGTCATCCTTTCATTTGGTGTCGCTGAGACAATTCATAATCGGGGTGAGGTCCCATCGAATTCATTGAGTCATACCGAAACACCCCGCGATACATACTTGATCGTCGAGACATTACCAACCTCTCACTGAAAGCCATACATTAGACTTTGTTGGCAAGACTTGACGGGTTCGTTGAGACTCTACATCGAAACTCATGAGTCTTACCGAAATGTATTTCATTCTCAGCGGTCGGAAAGACACAACAGTTCTCTCACCGAAATGTAACCTTCATTATCATGTGGGTCGCCGTGAAAAATTGTTATCGGGGAGACCTTATGTAGATTTCATTAAGTTTCACCGAAAGACTTTATCCATTCTGAGTCGCTAAAACAAAAATACATTCTTGCCGAGATGTATCCTTCATCCGCCTTCGCTAAGACAAAACATAGTCGGGGTGACTTCTCGTAGAGCATCCTGTGTCTTACCGAAAGCCCACGTGATCATTCCTATTCGCCGAGACAACTCAATGCTTATGCCGACAAGGTCCATTTGTATTCCATCGGTGAGACCCACAAGGTTCGCTATGATATTATATCGATGCCGCAACTCTTGCTGATGTGTTCCCATTCAACCTCCGGTCGATGAGACATAACAATCTCGCTGTGACTTCATACTGACGGTATGACTCCTGCCGATAGGGAACACCCTCTGTCACCGAAACAAAGGAGAAGTTCTGCCGAAAGCTACTTGTGAAATTCCATGTGTAAAGTCGGCGAGACCGAAGGTCACTCGCCAAGACCTCACTTCGATAACCCTAACTCTTACCGATATGTATCTTCCCGCCACCGGTCAATGTGACAATGTACAATCGCTATGACTTCACATCGAGAGCAGCGTGTCTGGCCGAAGTGAATCTTTAATGTGGCAGTCGGTCGATGTAACAATTCAAACTCGCCAAGACACAATGCCGATGAAGGAACACTTACACTGATGAACCACCTCATGTATTAGTCGGTGAGACCTGACTCATTCGGAAAGACCTCTCCCCAGTGAAAAATACTCATGCCGATAGACCTTTCTACTGTCGCCAAGACCACGTGAATGTCATGCCGATAGATACCCAAAGGTGAATTTTGTCATCAAGGACAAACCAATCAGAAAACAACTGAGAATCAACAAAGATAACATAGTTGACATTGATGTGACAATAATGACTTGAAATTTTACTATAGATATGATTAAACACTATTGTTTAGGGGTAGAAAATTTGGGTACCAACACTATCAAACAAGTACCCCATAACATAAGCAATCCACAAACTTTTCAAACAAAAGCTACATGAACAAACATATGATGTGGGGAACTCTAAACAACATTTAAAACCAAAATCTAGAGGAACTACAAATACACAAGCTAAGATCATCCTACAACCCAATTCAACAGACACCCTAGTGCTCCTTACTAACAAATCCATCCTCAACAAAATATCCAACACCTCTTCTACCTCACATTCCTTTCCTAAAGCACTATTGGTTAATAATTTCTCTTAATATACCTTTCCAAGAAAGGGAAGCAAACATCTTTGCAAATCTCTCTTCTACAATGCATAGTGTGAATGGAACAGTTGTAGATGATAGGGATGGTGTAATCACTAGATACTTCTAGATGTCCTTGATTACAAGACATACAAACCAACTAGGACTTTCCCCATATCGTGTAATAGACCTTTAGTAGGTGAAGCTCATGATGCATTTCATCAACGAAACCATTTTCTTCTCCCATAGAGATAGAAAAATTAATTGACTTTGCCTCTTCCACCTACTTCCCACTAATGGTTACTGAGATACCATCCCATACCATTTCTTTTACTAGCACCATATTGTCAAAATGTTCTAAAAGGAAGAGATGAAGCTAGAGTCATAGGTTAGGATTAGGGGCTATCGATTCCATTTTGGAGATAAACTCTCCTTTGATAGCAACCTTGTATTAGGTCATTCAATTAAACATAATTCTTTCTTACCCAAAACACCTTTAACAAACCTTAGTGTAGTTGCATTCTCACATGAGAAAATCGACATGAGGTGAATGGTCAATTACTAAACCTTTGCACTTGGTATTTTTTCCCATTTTGGAACTCTTATGGATGCCCATTATAAATATTACAAAAATAAAGAAACTCCCTAACAAAAACAATGACAAGAGCCAAGACTTGAAGCTCCAAGTTTTCAATATTGTTACATATTATCATTGGCCATATGCCTAAAATCCCATATTCATCTCACACATTCCAAATTGAGGAAGCAATAAACAAGTTATGTCAGTAAAGGAGTGATCCCATAGGGTGCTCCAATAATTCGATTAAGGTGGCATAAAACTTAGGTGTCAATCAATTCCTTATCAAAATTAGGAAGGTGGCTATAAAGCATTGTAAGGTGCGCTTGATCCCCTCCATAATTTGCATAAAAATATTAACAAAGTTTAAAAGATGCCAACAATGATTATAACAAAAATCTTCATGAATTTGGCTCTAATCCACAATGCCTCTTCACATATCATTGTAATTTCTAGTTCAAGCTCAATCCTTTTCGAAGTGCATTGATCATAGTAAAATAATCTCCTTCAACACTAGGAATTAACACTACTTGAGAAGCCACAATTTCCATATCTACAACTAGAGCTTCCCATTCAACTTCATTGTTCATTTTAAACCCCAAGAAGAGAGAACCACCATACACAAAGTTCCCTTTCATGTTTCTTAGAACAAAACCTCCTCCGACATTATCCAAATTTTCCCTAGAAGCCCCATTAAATTTAAACTTCACAAAATTTTCTTATTTACTACTTCTTTCCTCCCCCTTCTAAAATGGGATCATTATGAATCTCATTGTTCATTATAGCCCTAAAATCTCTTAACCCTTGAATGAAGATTTCAACATATTGTTATTATCTCTAGTAGTCATGTTTATGATCTGTAGGTCTCAACAAGTATTAGTAGAGCAACAATTTGGTGAAGTGGGAGAATTCTTTTGGATAGATCATGTGATTTTTCATTGACTTGTTT
Organism: Sequoia sempervirens; assembly: GCA_007258455.2. NCBI lineage: Eukaryota > Viridiplantae > Streptophyta > Pinopsida > Cupressales > Cupressaceae > Sequoia > Sequoia sempervirens. The sequence goes on along the minus strand of VDFB02156278.1, from coordinate 180,491 downwards.
TCTAGATAAAAATGATATTGCAAAAAGTGGTTTTCCTCACACAAGGGCTTGTTTGTTGCGATTCTTGTGTTTTTAGAAACTATTTTTTGAGGCCTTTCTAAAAAAATTCAGCAATAAAAATGCTTGACAATATTGGGGGAGACATGGTCATGTAAATTTGACCATGCAAAGATGTTTTTTTTGAAGAAAAGATTAAGTGTATAATTAGGAAAAAATAATAAAATTTAGAGGTCTTTCTTTTTCATATTTTTTTAATTAAGGGATTTCCTACATAAGATTTTTGAGAGCTTTCTAAAAAGTGATGATAAATTTGTTTAGTGTTAAGAAGTGATGGCCATCCAATCGACTTTTGAAACTTCAAGATCTATCTTTTTCTTTGAGGTGCAAAACTTAGCAAAATCTTAAGTCAAGTTTGTAGTTTGGGTAAGCAAATTATATGCCACCTTTTGCAATTCAAAGGAAATGCATAGATCAACTTGGCTTCGTGATTTATTATCAAAAGTATGAATATGCTAAAGCTATAGAATGGTGGTTCAAATAAAAAAAAAATCATGTTTTCAACATGGTTTTTAGAAATTTATGTTTTATAGTAAACTTGCTAGTGAAGTTAACAAATGAGAAAAATGGAATAGGATTTCTTAGCAAGATTAGATAGTGAAGAAAATAATGGCAATGATAATAATGAAGAGGATGAGGATGGGAAATAAGAAGAAAGAAAACACTGATGATAATGATGAAAATTTTGAGGGTAAGGGTTGAATTAGTTTAGCTCCAAAGAAGGAAGCTTCAATATTTGAGTTTCATGGATGGATTCAAAATAATGTTAATGTATCTATAAGCCTTAGCAATAGGTTGAATTCATTATGATGGAATTGGCTCAATAGCTATAGGTTCAAGCAAATAATATCAAGAAAATGCAAATATATATTAAGAGGTTTCAAGTTTTTAAGAATTTGAATTACCTTGTAATGTACAAATATGTTCTTTAGATTTTTATGTGATGGCTTCAATATCAATCTTTGATATATTTGTTTAGAGACTCTAGGAATGATCAACATTCATGTGTGAAAGAAGCTCATGAAGCTTTGCTACAAAAAGGGTTAACTTTGTAGGATATTACACAATGAGGAACAAAGAAAGTTCAAGGTAAAAGAAAATTTAAAAAATGTGAAAAAGAGCATGAGGAGAATTAGAAGAATAGGGTGACCATAAATAAAATAAATGAGTGAAGAGGAACAATTCATCTACTTGAGCTAAAAGAACAAGGAAAAAAATGTTAAATTAATGAAATAAAATACTTGAGAGGTAAGAGTAGTAGGTGAGGAGATTTAAGGGTGTGGCATATAGACATCAACATAACTATCAAAGGAACTAATATTGGAGGAATAACACAACATTTTGAATGAAGAACAAAAATGGACATAGATGGAATTAGATGAACAATAACTATGGCTATACATGGAATCAAAGGATCAAGAAACATGAACATACATGTAATCAAAGAGGTAACCAATATAGCTATACATGGAAGAAAAAAGTTAAATGCTAAAAACAAGAATGCAATTAGAGTAGCATAGTGCAATGTAGAAAATGTTTGGAGAGAGCTACAATCAAGAACTACCCCATGAAAATATCACATTTGGATGATAAAACATGACACCACATATGCAATGATTTGACAAATTTTTACTATATGGTTTATTATCATATTTTGTGGGCTAACCATGTTAGGAGGGATAACATGTTATGTACCGAGGAATATGATATTATGTAAATAGGGTTTTGGAGACGCCAACATGTAGCACATATCGTATTATTTATTTATGTTAGGTCAAATATGTTGGGTCAAACAAGTAACTTGTGGTTAGATTAGATAACATTTTTTCGTATGATTGAGAATAGTCATTTATCCATCCATTATTAAGTGTAGGAGGTCTAGATATAGTAGGTGAATATTATTGTGAAGAGGTGCCAAGTAAATGGAGAAAATTTTATTTGGTTGGGATCAAGTTAGATGCATTGTATGGAATAACTTCTTCCTTGATGAGTATTGTAGGGTGTTCCCTTGACTCAAGGGTAGTTATTGGATATTAGGGTTTTTTGACACACAAACATATTTTGTGTTATGCGATCTTTATTATATTATGCCTATTGTTTGACACATTTATCTTAGTGGGTATTTGGATCTTATTAATTTGATCATCTATCAATAGATTGCAACTATGTATAAGATTAAAATGGAAGTCTAAAGAGAAGGTTTTGATGTTTTTTCCAAGGCATTCTATCTTTTGAGTTTTGTTTGAGTTTTCTTTTATATTATGCGGGAAAGCTCCCCTTATTAAAAACTAAAAATATTTATTCACAATATTAACAAGATGTTGAGATGGCTCGTAAACATATTATGAAAATAAATAACATGCAAACTGATATTTTTTATTTCTACATACAAACCTAACTTGAAACAACACTTTGATACCACAATGTAATTTTATTTTAGTACATTTGCTTGTATGAACACACCATTTTTTGAATGAATCACATAGAAAAAATCATATACATTCAAACAAGAAAGATAGAAATGTTGAAAAATGTTTTTGCTATATAGAATTCAACTTGAATAAGGAAATAATGTTGAAATAAGAGCAAATACCATTAAATACAAAATGCATAATTGACAACAAAAGGTTAATATTTGATACTATTCTAAACCTATAAATTCTACAATTCAAAGACAAGTATGATAGTTTGAATAATGGGACTAACTTCAATGTAACAAATTCACTATTAGCTTGAATAATGTGCAAAGCACCTATTCATAAGGTTTCACAATAGATTGGAACATTACACATAATTTTTATCACTAAAATTAGATCATTTATTAAACTTGTATCTCAATTAAAATTTAAAATTGCATCTAAATTGTAAAAAAATAGCTTTTGTTGAGCTAAAAACATTCTCTTAGGTGCTTTTATTTAATAAATATTTAAAGATATGGCATGCAAAATAGATTGCATTTCTATAATTAGACTAAGTCTAAAAATAAATTTCTCTAAAAGCACATCTTCTAAACATAGTTCATCCATTCAAAGGGCGAGCTTGTTGATTTTGAGTTGGATTCATAATTTTTGATTAAAAAAAACATTTTTTGAACCACCCTTTTACAAAAACACAATAACCATTGGGAAAAAATAACAAGTATCATGAGATACGAGACTATCAAAATGAACTAAACAACAAGAACACACAAAAAGCAGAGGAACAACAATAACACAACAAAGAAAACACCTAATTGTTATTGGCCAAATTTTGAAGCCTATTGGAAAATTTCTATTCTTTGGTGAGAAATCTAACCTAATTGCTCAAAGAACCCATGAGGGATCCTCTTTAGTAGCATTGGTTTAGCCTCTTTGAGTTGTGGACTTGGCCCTAGTTCTTCTTGTTGAGCCCTCTTGTATAATTTCCCTTTTATCATTTTTTAAGTGCATTTTACAAAACATAAAGATTAGTAGTTGAGGTTTTTATGGCATGTTTCTTGAAATTGACAATTCAAGGAAAGTTCTCATTCAATTCCTCTCGATTCTTTTGTAGGGTGTGGAATTTCAATTTCAAATTCTCCCAAGTTTGAAAGGTGCCTGATAAAATTTTCACTCCTTGTCCTATGTCTTCATCTGTTTGGATTTTGAGTTGTTTCTTGGCTTGGTTGAACACCTTCATCTCCATCTATTGCATTCTCAACCTAGTGTTTTGGAGTTGGGAAAGGAACCATTTCATTACATTATTGTGAAGGTCAAGATTTTTATATAAATTGTCCATATAAGCTTTCAAATTTTTTAGTTAAGATAGTCCAATTCTTCTTGAACATAAAGGTGGCCAGGGGAATCCCTAGAGTCTTCAAGCATGGTCCTAACTTTAGCTAGGTTTTTGGGTTAGGAGATAGGATGATCCCTCTTTAACCTTTATCTCGAGTGTTTTGTCACAATGTGTCATTACCCCTTCCTTGGTACATTAAGTATTTATTCATTAAGTTAGGAGAATAATTAAATTATGATAAATAAGCTAAGGGCACACATTACTTAATTAGTTTAATAATGATAACAAGAAATAGTAGAAATAAAATAAATAAATATTATAGAATAATTTAATAATAATTACATTATTTTGTATTTATAAAATTAAATTGAAAAATGAAATTCTATGCAAATAAAATTAAATAATTAAGTAATTAGTCAAATGATAATTATATATTTTTAAGGGGAGTTGAACTGAATTGGTTGATTAGTTAAGTGATTATTGTTTTGAGTGAACTAAAATTTGTTTTTGATTAGCGTATAACATGTTTTGAAGGGGCCCTGAAAACCTATACAAAAGAAAAGGCAACACGAAGATAAAGCATATAAGCTGCCCCACCAAAAAACTCTAGGCTGATTAAACAACAATTAGCCACCCTTCAACAAAAAGAAAGAAAAGCCACAAGCTAAACAAAAGAGAAAAACAAAGCAGCAACTAAAGAAGTTCTTTTAACATCCTAACTGCTTCCAAATCCTTGGATATCACCTTATTGTGCATCTCCATGATTTCTTCGACATCCTGCATCGACACCACATTTTTCTTTTTTGTTTTGCTCCGAGTACAAACGCTCAACTTTGTCCCCAAATTAGCATCCTATTTACCCATTTCATTGTCCTCATCACCATCATGCTTTGAGGTCAACATTTAAAAGCTAAACTAATTCCATCAACAAAACATTACTACCCAAGTTTTCTTCATAACTATAACTATATCATTTCCATAATATTCTAATGTTTACCATTTCACATTATTTAATATAATCATTTAATTTTAGAATCAAAGAAATTGTTCTTTTCTAACGTTTGAAATATGCAAGTAACTATCCTCTATTCAATTTTAAGCTAGGAGGTGAACCATTCTTAGATTTCTTCTATACTTAACCTTTTGAAAATAAGGCTGAAACCTTTCCCCTATCTTAAAGTTATCACAAATGTCCTTACAACATTTCCCACACAAAATCCCTGAAAACATATATCAATACATACTATTTCTATAGAAGGACTTTTATCCAACAAATGAAGTCATTATAACCATTACATTCAAATAGATCCCTAACCCATTTACACATCTTAATAATTCAGTAATTCACAAATAATTAAGAACACTTATAAATGTATTCATATATATAATGGTATATATACATATAAACTGAGTTCAATATTCATATAATACATATATTATTGTGGTACACATACTTAGATAATCAAAGATTTTAATAATAATATAACATCTCCCTTAATCAAATACAATCTTGTCTCAAGCCTTATCGAATTAAAAACAACTGATTTCACTTCTTATCTCAGGTTGCATTGGATAGCAATAAGATGACTAGTTGCCAACCTAAAGTCTATGTGTCGAACTTTTAACATTATTGGTATCAATATAAATAGTAAACAACGACTAAAAATACTCAATGAATGGGATATATCACCCAACGTAGGCTTAAGAAACTCTCAAGTGAACGCTGCTGGAAGGTGCGATGCCATTTGACTCAGGTAGTTTATTTAAATTTTTACACCCATCTATGTTCAAGTGCTGCAACTACCATAGACAAGCATGTTATATAAGCCTTTAAACTTCCTATCATGATCAAGTGCCGCAGCAGAAACAGGTTGATAATGAAATCAAAGAGATCGTTTAAACCTTTAAACTTCCTAATACGTTCAAGTGTCGTAGCAAAGACAGGTTGATAAAGAAATAAGAGAGATTACTAAAACCTTTAAACTTCCTAATATGTACAAGTGTCGCAGTAGAGAGGTTGATAATGACATCAGAGAGATTATTCAAATTTCTACACCCTTGCAAGTCTAAAAGTTGTAGCTGTGACGGGTTGCCAATGGTTTCAGGGAGGCTACTTAATTTTGTACAATGCCTCAACTCTAAACACTGTAATAGTGACAGGTTGCCAAGTATATTAGAAAGTGAATATTGGAATTTGGAAATATCGCCATCTACTTGCATTATTATTATTATTTTCAAGTGCTGGAACTGCGATAGATTGTCAGAAGAATCAAGCAGGTTATTTAAACCTTAGAACTTTCCTATAATGTTCAAGTGCGCGGTTGAGACAAGTTCCTTATCGATCTAAACCGATGTTTTGCTATGCACCCATATGGTAGTAATACCAAGGCCAGATGTGCCATTATGCATCTTCGTGGGTTTGCTTCCACATGGTGGCATCTTGAGGAGCAAAAGCTCCATTTGGATATTGACTCTATGTCATGGGAGATGTTCCTTGAGCGGTTCAGAGCTCGATTTTTGTCTGACCATTGGCGACAGTGCCAAGCAGACGAGTTTCACTTTTCTGTTGTCATTGTGGTGTAACCCGTGTTTCTTCCATTAACTGGGTCGGGTCAATGGTGCAGGGAACTGATGGGAAAGGATAGGACCCTCGGTGTAGTGCGCAATGCATCGATATCCTTCCTATCAGGGATGCACTATGGACCCTTGTGTTGTTGTCTGATGTGGTTTCTAGTGAAATGAGTTATGTGTGTGAATATGTCGAGTGTGCTTGAAAATTTCAAATTTGTGTTTTTTGGAGTGATGAATTATGTTTTCTTGAATCGGTGAAGGTGTAAAATTTTTCCTTTTGCTGAAATTGTTGTGCGTTTTGGTGTTGAATAATGGTTGGAGTGGAGTTCTTTGTGTGAAAATGATGAGTTTTAACGAAGATGTTAGGATTTGGAGATAATTATGCTATGATTTTTAGTAAAATATAGTATCTTGAGGTTAAGATGCAGCTTGAATTATTGGTACTAATGTGCGATGTTCTATCGTAGCTTTTGATTTACAAGAAGTTGGATTCAGAAATGTAGTGATGAAGGTAACATAATTGTAATTTGTAGGTATAGATACTTATAATGTCAAGTAGTAATTCATTTTGATATGGTAGATTAATTAGATTTATGGTTGGCATCCTTATGCGAATATTGCCTAACTAATAAGAAGCAAATTGTTTACGAGTTACTAGAATTGTTTTGACTACTATGTGTGGTTTGGTGGGAGGGACAGTGTGGTATCACTCACTCACGAGTGCCCTACTACGCTGGGAGTTCCTCTCACGATGTGTTCGTGATATATATATTGTGCACCACTTTTGTTTATATGCAGGATTGCAGGAACTAAGCCTCGATTCCACCTGCATTGTCAGGATAGGGCGAGCATCATATACACCCAATGGGTTTGACGTTGAACATAGGAGCTAACAAGAAAGTTTCCTCGATTTAGTTTTTCCACCATGTCCTTGTGGTGTGTTGCAACCCTACCCCTATTTTTCGTATCATTTCTCTTCTTTGAATATTGTTTAATTTCCTTGCTCCTTTAATGTCGTATGATTGTGGATATTGTTGTTAGTTTGTTGAATTATTGTGCAGATGCTTGGGGTCGACTTCTTGGAGTAAGTTGAATCTTAGGGGGGGAGGATGTAGTGCCCCTCCATGACTAGCCTTTCCTTGTGATTGATGAATTTTATTGGGTCGTTTGATTTTATGTGTAAGATTGTTTAATTTAAATTTATTTGTATAAAAAGATTTTGATGATTGAAAGCATTAAAATAAACTATTATATCAAAAGGTATATATATATATATATTTGATATATAACTAAATATAAATGTAAAATATATGATAAAACAAATTAATAAAATAAATACATAAATAATAATACAATTTATAAATAGTAAATAAAATAAAATAAAAAGCAAAAAGCAAAAAGCTAAATTTAAGTTACTGCATTTGGAAACCGCTTGCATAAAAAGAAGAAGAAAAGAGCATGCATTGGGTGCTTTTGTAACTAACAATGGAGGAAATTCCACTGGCCTTTAATGATTTGCATGTCTCATAGATGAAAGTAGGCTAATTTGTGGTGTTGTTTCTTAAATGTAAATAATGCATTATTAAGTCAGTTTTCGGCAAGATCTAAATATAGTTTTTGGATGTAACGGTTTTGTAACTGCCTTGCAAGGGGGTAAATGCAATCTATTTTTGGAAGATTCGATCATGCAAGTCAGGGAGGATAGGGAATACAGATCTGAAGGTAGAGATAGGTGCTACGAAGGGGAAAGAGGAGGAACGACTGGGAGGAGAAGGTAGAAAGGAAAAAGAGATTATCAATTAGTGGGGGTAATGGAAAGGGGCAGAGACGTGTTGGCAATACTGAGATAGGGGGGAATTCTAGTGCCTTATTTATGCTCTCACAGTTGTCAGCATGTCTAACCGGGTACTAGCACCCACTGTGCTTGGACGCATACGCCTTGCACCAGAATATTTAGAATGCTAGATCGAGCTGTAAGAAGTGTGCATGCTTGGTTAAGATATCAGGTATCATCAGCCTAGATAGAATCTGATATGTGGAAAACCTTATGGATTGAGGCATCTTGCGATATGGAGAGGTAAGGGTTTCTTTTTTTTACTATTCTTTGATTTGTGAAGGGATCTTATAATAAGTTAACATACTCTGCAATTGTATTGCACACAACCACTATCATTTTGTGGGATGTATGATTGGGTAGATGGTCATAGTCAAACTTTTGTATATGCAAACAATAAGTTGTACTAATCTGTTCGATCTTGATCCTATTCCTTTCTTAAATCCCTTGCACTTGCATGCAAGTCTTTGCAACCGCATGAGTTTTCAATAATGTCATTGCATTATTTTCGAAAACCCCTCTCTCCTTGCCTTTCTTGCTAGTCTCGTCTTATTTCTTTTGGGCTCGTACCTAGAACGAGATTGCACAGGGCATTTTCCCCTTGTAAATACTACTACCACACTTGAAAAGCGTCCCATGTATAGTAACGATTGTCACCGTTTTAATAACCCCCTTGATTTCATAAGCAACCTGGCTCTAATACCAAGTGTAACGCCCTGCCAAATACCCAAGAGGACAAAACCTGCACTACGAAAATTTGAACTTTTTTATTTATTTATTTATTTTTAAAATCTTCCAAAGGTCTACAAATTGTGCTACTGGCTTAATGCCAACATTGAACCTTGTATGGATTGGTATGATGTGTGGAGCGTTTATTTAAAAGGGATTTAGACATGCTTTGTTCACTAGCTTTATGGATGTTTTTTTTTGTGTGCGGGATGGTATATGCCTCGCCTCTGTGTAGATTCTTGTGGTTCGTGATTTGAGTATATTGGCTATACCCTGTCGGTTGAGTTGGTTTTTCTTTGTTGTAGAAGGGGGAGTGGCTTCCAATGGGGGCCGGCGCACAAAGTGGCATCTAGGACAACCCAGGTGGAAGTTTCCTAATCAAGTGAAAACCAAATTAATCAACTAGGGGGGGAAATGGGTAGAATATCACTTAACTAAAAGGATTGGATGCCTCACCGAAGCCTGTAGCGCTCATTTAGGCTAAGGTTGGGTTGGGAAGGCCTAGTCGGCATGACCAATATCCTTGTCTCCACGAGAGGATGGTTAGTCCCCCATGTATTACCCTGTGGGGCCGGCGTCGAATGCGCGACTGTAAGGACAACCACAGATGGGGCCTGGTGTCTAGAGGAAGATTGTTAGGACAACCCATACATAGACCATGTGATGACACTCTCCCCGCTACAACCTTGTATTTATATGACTAATATTTCCATTTAATGTTTGTTGTGCCTCTGGAAGCTATGTCACTGTTGAGTTGTGTTAAGTTGTTCTTGTATGTTGGAACCCCTTACAGTCTTGTAGTGTCAGTTGTTTTCACCTTGTTTCCCTTGTGATGGTGGGACTCCTTGTAACCTCCTAGCACGAGGGAGTGAATCTTTGGATTCACGCGGTTGGGAGGAACGTGTATCGTCTCCATTGGGTTTCCCTTATGTTCATGAGGTGGCGATCCTTCTGATCCTTTGTCTTCAACTTTGTATCTACTCTTGGAAGATAGATCATTGTATTTGTAATGCATTGTAACTTATTTTGTATCATGTATTATTGTAATGCACTCCTCATTGTTCGAGGAGGTATCTTTGTATAAATGTAAATATAATCTATATTGATGTATCACTTGTTAGTAAGAATTTTTTTAAACATTGACTATGTTCTTGTTAATTGAATGAGAGAGGATAATTATTCATTTACGTTATGCAATGAATGTTTCACTTGATACTTATGTTCAATCGTAACATGAACTATAACATGCCTAGTGATGTTTGCATTTAATGGTTAATAAGTTATGTGAATTGTAGTTTGAACTTTGGTAAGTTAAGTAATGCAGTCGTGTACCCTAGGGGACTTAGGAAGATAATTAAGTTATGTTTAGTATCATTGCTCAACTTTGCATTTAAAAAAAAAAATTCAAATTTTTGTAGTGCAGGTTTTGTCCTCTTGGGTATTCGGCGGGGCGTTACACAATAATTACTGTACAATAATTATGTGAGTGGATAATTATGCTTTAATTTTATGAAAGTATAACATTTTAAGGTAAAGAATTAGCTTGAATTCTTGATACTAATGGGTTTTGTTTCATGGTAGTTAAAGATATTAGTATTTATAGAGATAGGTATTTCTAATGCCAAGTAGTTACCGACCTCTGAAATAGCTTCTGAAATAGATTCAAGGATAGGACCATTATGTGAATGTTCTCCTAACTGATATGTAGCAAATTGTTATGAAATATTTGATTTGTTCCGATATTGTGTGTGGTCTGGTGAGAGGGACAGTGTAGCACCACTCGCTCATGAGTGCCCTACTACACTGTGAATTCCTCTCACAGTTTGTTTGAGAAATATATATATCTTGTGCACAACGTTTGATTGTATGTAGGATTGTAGGAACTAAGCCCAGATTCCACCTGCATAGTCAGGACATGGCGAGCATCTTACACACCCAATGGGTCTGACGTGGAAAATAGGAGCAGATAAGAAAGTATCCCCAACTGAGTTCGTCCACCCTGTCCTTGTGTTTGACAAATTGGTTTGGTGGCAACCCCGTCTTCTTTTTCATTTTTGGTATCATTCCTTTTGTGTGGGTTGTTTAATTTTCATTGTTTATTTGATGACGTTTAATTGATGAGTTAGTTTATGGTGTTGTTGCACTTCTGATTGTATGAGTTCTACCTCACTCTGCGACTTCCTAGAGTAAGTCGGATCTAAGGGGGGGAGGATCTAGTACCCTCTACGTTTCAACTTGGTTGCTTTTGTAATCTGATTCGCCTCTTTGGTTGCGGTGTTGTTGGCTTGTTGTGCATTGGGTTAATTAGTACTTAATTAATTATTTGCGCTAAAAAAATAAAGTTATTGAAATTTTAAAAAAATAAAATAAAAAGTGAAATATTTCAAGATTGAATTATTGTGTAAATAAATGAAGATATGTTAATTAATAATCAAATTGAGAGTGGAGATAACAAATAGTTGGGAAGGAATAAAATAAAAATAAATAAACGATGACATACGTTCAGTGGTCATTAATAAATCAATACGTGAAGATAGGTGGATGGCATGTAACATTTTTTGTAATAGTTCGGCTTGGTAAACGAAGGAGCATGCATTGGGTGCATGGGTGTTGGGCAGAGTAATTAGAGGATCTCAACCATCCCTTTTCGGGGAGTATTCGGTTCATTCGTTCGAGGGGTATGTCACTGTGGAGAGGATGTCTACCATTTTTTTGGGCACCATTCCAAGACTTCATCCTGCGACGTTGTAGGAGGTAAAAAGGAGAGGAGATCAATTACAGATAAATGGAAGAGCGAGGGATTTCAGGTATTCTCTGAATAAGATTTGTTTTCAGATTTACTCGTGACTTCTCATGATGCATACCTATATAAATTTTGCTTAGATAGACTATTTAAATGATGTCACATATTGCCTATATAGTTGAGTTAACTTACCTACTCAGAAGGCCTTTGTATGAAATCTCCCTAGTCGAGAGCTTGAAGTTAAGATATTCTGCTCAGTTTGGTTCTTCATACCCTCAAATGGTATTTCCGTGAGAGCTGTTGATAACACTTGATTAAGTTCATGCCTTGGTCTCTGATAGTGCTCTGTGTCTTCATCTTGAGTGTATTATTTATGCTTCCTTTCATAACAAATGTTGGGAATAAGAATGATGTCTCTTGTTCCCTCTATGTTAAGAATTCGACTCATGTCTTACGCTTAGATTTGTTAGATCCTTTAATAACTTTGAATAAAGATTTCAAAACAAAAATCTCATCAATACATCCGTTTTGTACGTACCCTGTATCCAAAGTTTTCCGTGAGGCCATATTTCTTTGAGGTGAACTGTCAATAGTCTGCATGCCCTGTCTATGATTCCACATATCGCATGCGTAGCTTGAGCCTCACTTTTTATCTAATTTTTCCTAATCATCATAGCTTCTTACTTTATAGCCGTGTACCTATTTGTACAATTCTCATAGTCTGAATGTATACTTTACATGAAGAAAATAATTTGTCTCATCGCAGACTTGGACTTTTTGCGGAGCTTTTCCCTTTACGCATTCCTCTCACTGCAATGCTTGTATTTTCCTTTGTAAGGCGATAATATGAAATGGTCATACTCTGCGTTCCATATCATTGTGCAAATTATATTAACCTGGTATTCATTTATATCGGTGTCCCACCATTATCGACATCCTTTTTATCTTAGTCTATATTCATACGAGTCCCCAAGATAGCCAGCGCACTCAATGATCACCTAAAAATGTACTACATTAAGGGATACTAATGTGTGAAGTGGTGCGTAGGCTCCAACCTGCATGGCTGTGGGATTTTGATCACAAACAAAGCTGCAGTAATAGTTGTTTTCCAGAGCGATCTTTGTCCCATCTGCAACACTCGAACATACAAGGGTGCAGATGTTTAATAAGTTCCCTGAAACCTTTGGTAACTTATCACAGCTGCAACTTTTAGACTTGCAAAGGGTAGTAAATTAAATAATCTCTCTGATTTCATTGTCAACCTGTCTAAGCCGTGGCACTTGAATATAATAGGAAGTTTAAAGGTTTAAATAATCTCTCTGATTTCATTTTCAACCAGACTTAGTTGCAACACTAGAACATAATAGGAAGTTTAAATGTTTAAATAACCTGTTTGATTTTGTTGACAATCTATCTCAGTTCCAACACTTGAAATTATATAATAATAATGCAAGTAGATGGCGATACTTCCAAATTCCAATATTCACTTTCTAATATACTTGACAACCTGTCACAGTTACATCATTTTGAACTGAGGCATTGTACATAATTAAATAGCCTCCCTGATACCAATCGCAATCTATCACTGCTGAAGCTTTAGACGTTAGAGAGTGTATAAGTTTAAATAGTTTTCCTGAATCTGGAACTACTCTGCTTCCTCCCTTTATAATTTACTATCTTCCAAATCATTTCATTGGAATTTTATTTATACCTCACCTATTATAATGTTATCGACTGATTGAAGGTTGGGGGTCTTGCTTTACCTGTATCGATCTCCCCTTGTCCCTGAATTATCTAGAGTTGTGTTGTCAATGTAAATGAAATAGAGGCCATTATTTTAGGAGAGCCAACATCTCGGGTTGGAAACCAAATCTCCTTAGGGTCTCATGCAGTTCTAGATCATTGGTCAAAAAGAATCATAAATGGGAGTTACTTGAGTCACTCCTCGGTAGCAGTCTTGTCTACCATTATATTTTCTTTTCTTCATGTCGGTCACATAAGTGTTTTAGATTGAACCCTATATACATATGAAATCATTCGGTGGTTATTAGTTCCTATTAGGAATTGTTTGTACAATTGGTTCCTTTGTTGTTAACAGTTAATGATATAATGGTCATCTTGGGAAATGTTAAAGGAACACTTTAGGTCAACACAAGGGTATAGATATATTCTTATATCAAATCAGAGTTACATCTAGTAATTAATGGTTAAGATATGATGCTTCTTTAATTATACAAGGGATTAAAAACTTATGTTTCTCGCATGCCTTCGAATATGTGCCTGTCTTAATGTATCTTCATAGCCACACCCTATGTTGGGTCTACTTCTTCAACATTAACCTTATAGTCTCAGATCAAATTTGGTCTTGTGAAATATAGGTTATAATATTCTTTTAGAAAAGGGTTACGATTTAAGAGATTCTCCCTTGAATTTTTGGAATTCCATGTTTATAGTTATGATTCAGTTAGTTATTTATTAAGAAAGATATTGTTAACACTTGATTGTATATGTTTTTGTTAGTCCATGAAAAGTGTAATTACAATATCTTCTTGTTAGCATTGTAGAGTTACCTTAGATATATTGTATTAAATTAACATGATATCATCATTATTGATTATGGTATTAAAATAAATTTGTTATTAAACTAGGAACAATGATTCTATAGACAACATATCGATACAACTATATATTTTGGAATTGATAATTAGACCTTGAATTGAGTTGAGAATCAGCGGGTTGATTTTGTTGTTGGTTGTTCCTACAATTGATCAATGTGGTTGACTTGTGTATGTCAGTTTGATTGAGCTATGTACCACATTGTAATGTTGACACTTTTATTCTATACTTGTTATTTTGTGACTTCGAAATGATGTTGATGGTCTCGCTGATTTTTTATTCAATAAGTCTTCCTCCTGGGTTGATTGTGTAAGGGCTGGTTGTTTCGTTGTCATGGACAATGATTCTGGTTGAATTTGTTTCTTTCCAAGACTTTGATCACAATTGTGATTTTGAATTTATGAGTGGGTTGTATCTTATTTCATGGGTAACTATGTTTATGGCTATTGGCGAGATGGTAAATGCCTCGCATGTACTCTAGTTTTGAGATGTTGAACTTTTCCAGTTTTTGGTACAACCCCTTGATGCCTTGGATTTTGGTGTTGGATTTTATGTTTGGGTTCTAGAGAGAGTGGCTCTATGTGGGGGTCGGCGCACAAAGGGGCTATCAGGATAACCCACGTAGAGTTAGATTAATCAGTGATAACCTAAGTAATTAATTAGGGGTTGGTTAGTAAAGCATTAATCAAGATAATTATGGATGCCTCGTTCGCTTGTTAGTGTTGTCATAGGCTAAAGGTGGGACGAGAAGGTCGTGGTTGGCATGATCGTTTCCTCGTCATCATGAGACGTCAATGGTTCTGCATGAGTCACCCTATGGAGTAGCACCTTGAGATAGGCTGTCAGGATAACCATAGATGGAGGCAGTACCTGGTGATAGGTTGTCTGGATAATCCATGTACAGATGGAGGCGGCACCTTGAGTCAGGATGTCTGGATAATCCATGTAAGGCCATGTGATGACACTCTCCTCTAGCTTTCCCTTTTTGGAGTTGCTTCATTGAAATCCTCTGGAAGTGGTCTTTTGATTTTATGACTGGAGATTTATTGATGTTATGATATTTGATTTATTGTTACTATGTTTCTGAAGTGGTTTATCACTATTGTGAAATGATTTGGTTTTCATGTTTTCTAGTCATGGTTTATTGATGTTGTGACTATCTTTGGGTCTCATGTTACTCTTGTATGATGTTGAGTCTTGTGGTTCTCTATTTGGATGTTCTTGGTTGAGGTCTCCTTCTTGTCAGCTCCTTAGCACGAGGGGTGGGTCTTCGGACCCACGTGGTTGGGTGGAACGTGCTAAGCACCCCATTGGGTCCCCAATCGAGGATCGAGAGGTGCAGATTGGTGTCATTTGCAGTGACTCCAGAGTTGTATCCGTCTTTGAGCCAGTTATGATACTTTGTATTTGTCTAATTAGCTACATTATTCTTTATGGTTTCCCATTCATGCTGGGGAACGTTGTTGTATCATTGTTACTCTGGACATTGTACTGTAATGTAATGTTAAATCTTGTGTGGATATTGACCCATGGAAGTTGTTATTCAATGTGTTGAGTTAATCATGTTTATGTTATATTTATGTACACAGATGGTTTCTTATCAATGATTTATCATGTATGTGTTACATTTGTTAATGTTTACTTTGTCATGGATTATATCTTTGGCTTTCATTCTTTATTGCTGTTGTTTGGAATTAAGTTTGTAATGTCTCCTTGTGTACCCCATGGGACATAAGTGTAAGTGAATTTGTTTAATTAAGTTATATGACTTTTGATTTAATGTGCATCACATGTATGTTTGGAATACTTAAAAAAAATAAAATGTGTAATTATTGTGTTGATGTCCTTTGGGGTTCACATGATGGGGCGTTACAACAGACGCTCAGCTTTGTCCCCAAATTAGCATCCTATTTACCCATTTCATTGTCCTCATCACCATCATGCTTCGTCAGATCATTAAACATGGATTTACTAGTCCATTCCATGGCTTTTTCGTTCAGAAACATTAAACCTTCAACAAAGGACTGAAGCTTTTCCTTGTTGAGATTAATCAAAGCATTGATATCTTTATGCATCTGTAGGGAATTGCTTTCCATAGTGGACAACTGTGGACCATGGTCACTCTTCAAATTAGCAACATCCTCCACCATTAGGCCAAGATTAGAATTCTCAGACCTAACCATACAAAAAATAGAGTCTTTCTCCCTTAAGCTTCTCAAGGTAGAGATGTTGCATTGAGCAATTGTGTCATACTTGCCATGGAGGTCTTGAACCTCTTGAACCTCTTGAACCAACCACATAAGTAGATTAAAAAAGACATCTTCTCCTTCCTTTACCAACCTAGAAGCCTGAGTAAAGTCCATCACACCCTAATACAAACCCCTCCCTTGGTGGGAACTCATCAGAGGGTCTTCTTCTTGGCAGCCATCAGGTGTAACAACATTTTCTTTTCCTTTGTCTTTAGAAGCCAACACAATAGGGGAGTCCTCTAAATCAACAAAATTATTCACCTTCCCAATTGCTGGGACCCCCCATCTCCATCACCATCTTGAATATTCTCCTCATTAACAAATTTTTCCACCTCACAAACCTTATTAACCCCAATTCTCTCTTGCAAATCTTCCACCACAACATGGGAATTCACCTGTCCCTACTTCAAATTTTTCCTTTTACTTTGGTTCCCTTCCAAACCCACCTCTTCACAGGCAACTTGAATTTTGCGTTTCACACACAAAGAAGAGGGCTTAGCCATTTTAGCATAACTTTTCTCACCCCCAGTAGATGGGGTATAATCCATGTCAATATGGTAACCATCTGACTAGGAAAAAGATTCATCCTCAATTTTCATACCCACATCATCTTCCTCCTCCAACCAACAATTCCCACCAATCTTAGCCTTTTTCTTGGCCGTGTCGGCCTTACTAGGAACAAGGGACACAATCACATATTTAGCTTTTATATGTTCCACAATCAACAACATCAAACCCTCATGCAAGTAGGGATTTTTAGGATTCTTTCTGAAGTCCAAAATCCCATTCTCCAAAGACAATAGAAGATAGAAAGGGAACGATACAAGCTTACCATGTCGGAAGTGATTTAACAACACGAAGTGGTGCCCTAAAAGAGCCGTGTACCTCCCGTCTAAGGTAAAGTAATGCATCAGAACCATGACCACATCACCCCAAATAGGCTTAATTTTGGAGCGATCAAAACCTCCACACTGAAGTTTGACCATTTTAGCCTTCTCCTTGTCTCAGGAAATTCATTTTGGCCACCCCCGACATAGATTTATCTCTGAATTTTTTTTCCCTTGAGTTGACATCCCTATTACTTCCATAATAAGCTCCTCATTTATAGTGATGTCCACACCAAACAGACTGAACACTTGACCATGCCAAACATCGAAAAACTCCTGCAAAACATTTGACTCATACCCATGCAACTTCTCCATGAACAACGTAACCCCTCCTTTCTATAAAATCTTCCACACATCCCCATTAGATTTGATATCAACACACGAGAAGGGCTCAGTCTTGCACCTGTCACCTCCCATCTTCAATGGAACCAAGCACTTCACAAGAAAGAAACCCCATAGAATGCAAATGCACGTAACCACAAAGGCAAGAGAAAAAATTGCACCCAAAATGTGTGTAGACCTGCCTTTTGAGGTACAAAAAATAATAATGGCTAGATCCCTCCTGAACATACAACTCGTCCTCCCACAAATTCCAATGAACTCCACCACCATTAAGATTCTAATCAAAATCATATGGTAATAATTAAATCGCAATCCCTTTAGAACACTTGAAGAATCGACCCCCATCATAACATTAGGTGTTATTATTATTAAGCAAGGAAATAAGCTCTACCAGAAAGTTATCATTAACCTCCCACAACCTAGCTGAAGAAATGCCAAGGTTAGCCAAAAAATCCACGACCCCATTAGCCTCTCGAAAGGCATGGGAAATATAAACTTCATCAAAGTCATTTAGCATGGAGATAGCATCAATAATAAATCTTTCAATAGACCAAGAGGGAGGGAAAATTTTCCTAAGGTAGTTAATAATATTCAATGAATCCCCTTCTACCCAAACTTTGGAAACCCCCTTCTCCCTAGCCAATTTTAAACCATGATAGGCTACCACAACTTCAACAAAATGGTTTGTCTGGATAGTGAACTAAAATTTGTTAATTTCTATAATTTACTTGATTTTTTATTAATTTGATTTAATCAAGAAATTGCATAGAAAAATAATCATTGAACAAAAAATGAATTATTTTAATTTAATTGTTGACTAAAATTAACACATGAATTGCATGAAAATATATTTTCTCTTAATTTTATTTATAGTTTTTCTCAACTAGTTAAGGAGATAAGGAGGGAGATAACACCTCCTTTGTCTCAATTGATTCCTCAGATAACTCCCTTGACTACATAATTATGTGGAGAAAGTTATATATTTAACTTAATATGTTATTTACAATTAGAGGGCATAATAGTGAAGATAATGTTTCAATTTAATATTCATAAATAAAAATTATTATTAGAAATAAAAAGAATAAAGTTATAAATAGAGGAAGGGAAAAAGGAAAAGGTTAGTAGGTAGCAAGTGAGGATCAATAGGAGTAGTGACTAGAGTGACTAGAGGGACTAGAGAGATTGAGGATAGAGGACAAAACAAGGTTCCATCAAGAAGGAAATTCTATTTCTAGGTTGGTGGTTGATTGTTTTGTTTATTATTATTTACTTGTGATGAGTAAGAGAAATATTAATTTGAATTTATGCATTCTAGATCTTGTTATTACTATATTTGTAAAATAATAATAAATCAAATTGTAGGATGAGTTATATATACTAAAAAATTTCTTTAGGGGAAAGAAAAATTAAGAACAATTTTTTTGTTAAGTTTCCCAATTTTAAAATAAAATCAAAATAAATTAACAACCTTTTTTACATACACATACATTACTTTAATGGGCATACTATGGTCAAAAGGTCCATTCCCTAAAAAGAACTAAAAAGATTAAATATGATTGCTCCATAAGAGGGCCGATAGCAAAATTCCATTGTAGTAAAAAATACATAATTTTTCTATACATATATGCTTTTCAAACCTACTACCTCATCCACACCTTCCCTTTCCTCACCATAGCTCGAACTTCCAAGGATAATGGCAAATGACTGGTCAAACTCTAAAGTCCATGACACATCATAAATGGCCTTGAGAAATTTTGCACCCCACCTAGCCTTCTACTTGTGCTTGTTCTCATCATGATCAACTACTGTGATCACAAAGGGTGCCCAGAGGCCATTAAATGGTTGATATATCATAAGCCAAGTGTCAGAGTTCAACACAAAACCTGGTCCCAAAATAGTAGAATCCAAAACCTCTTTTAGACCTCATTGTCAGTGTGGAAAGGCTAACGTCTCCACCACTGCCTTGTTATCATACTTTTCCTCACATAAATCTAGTAGCACGACAACCAACATTGAAGAAATATCAGTATATATCATGCAAATAGCGTGCATGAGTACCAACGATTGCATCTTGAAAACCCTCTTCAACTTGAAGTCTATAATTTGGCTTGTGAATGCACTTTGCCTCTTCTTAGATCAAAGATAAACCATAGAGTACATCTTTGTCTCCTGATGCAAAAGGCCAATGGGACAACTAATATCTCATTAATCTTGTACATGGTATGGTTATGATCATCAATGCAAAGTCCCTTCCACATCTCCCATCATTGTCCACAAGTGATCCAACCCCTTGGCATGGTTATGATCATCAATGCAAATTCCCTTCCGTACCTCCCATCATTGTCCACAAGTGATCCAACCCCTTCATTACAATTGTTCATGATTGCTACTTCAATTTGAAGTTTGTGTGCAAACCAAGCCTTTTGACTCTACCTAACGAATCCCACACCTTCATAGTGTTTTCCCATAAGTATTCATGTGGCATGTTTATAATCATGTTCACATATTTATTGGTCTCAACATTAGCCTTTTGAAAAAAATGAGACCTTAAAATCAACCAAAAGATTCAAAAGTGATCAAAATTTCACTAAAATATTTTCAACCTTTCATCTTGCGTCAAACAATTTGTTATAGTGTTTATAATTACCTGGGAGTCACCTTCAATGTGGATTTTTGTAAGAGCTATCTTTGAACATGGTTGGAGCCCAAGCAACAAAGGCTTGAGCTTCAACATCATTGAGTGTCCATAGGAAATATCTTTGCAATAGAGGCCAACATTTCTCCTATGTGATTTTTATTAATGCATCCTCTCCTGAAACACCCATATTACCTCTAGCGCACCATCAAAATTTAATTTTTACCACTTTAGAAATATGGTCAAACCCATATTGCATATGCTCTTAGCCTTCCCATAAATGAGGGGTACATATACATACAAATTATGTATAAATATATATTTTATGTATACCTTATAATAAAAATCTTAGTTTAAATGTATAAATGTACCTGCAAAATTAATATACTAGTATACATTTTAACATAATAAACACAAGAAACATACAAGTTAGTATAATTTATATATTTTTTATTCTGTGTTTATAAGCCTTCCTTTTATAAATTCATTTTGTTATAAAACTATAATAAAAATAAAATAATATATTATTTTTAATAGGTGAGCTAAAAATTTATCAATCCTGTTTTTTTGTGAGCATATACACACACAAAATTAAATATCTTTCCAAATTAAATTAAAAATATAATATATAATTTTTTTATTTAAAAAATAAATAAATGTCAAAGAGACGCAAACTATGTATACAGGCACCCCTCATATGGGATGGGACTTGTGTATATAGGCCACTTCCCATTCATGGGGTACGACTTGCATATATAGGTTACACCTTATTATGGATTGTGACCAATATATATAAGCCACCCCTTGATTTGGGTTTTGCCCTAATTTAATTTAATTTTCATTATAAACTATATTTTAATTTATATAATAATAATAATAATAATAATAAATATAATATATATGTATATATACACACATATATATGCATATATGTATGTATATATATAGATATATAAAATTGTAATAACAAATGTATGCATATAAACGATTAAATAAATAAGTAAATAAAACTCACGATTCTAGAATGATCCCATTCCTCTTCTAGCTCATGTACCATTTGTTGTAGGAACTCATGACTCATTTTCTATTGGTGCACTACCTATTGTAGGGGGTGATGGTTCACATGTTGCTATCGTGCGATTCATTGTAGGGGTTTGCGCCTTGTCTATTGGTGTTGTGTTGTCCAGTGATGAGATTAAAGGTGTTTCATCTTTTGTATCTCTTGTTGTGGTGGGATATTTTGGTGTTGCTAAGACTTTTTTATCTCCTCCTTCTAAGCATCACCTCTCCCTTGAGTGTTCTTCTGGTAGGTCATCAATGGTTATTACTACTCTAGGTGTCTTTGTGGATAGGCCATGCCATGGTTCTATGGGTCAAGACAAAATATTTTCTTGAGGCTACCCTTGGTAAGCACTCTGCCTCTCATCATGCTTTACAACCCTTTCCTTTTGAGGCAATCTCTTCAATATTTTATTTTGGTGATGAGATCATTGAGAGTGAAGATTTTCTTGTGGTCCATGCATTGATTTGTTAATTCCATCTATTTTGGCCATGCCTCTCCAATATGAACCATTGGATTACCAAAACTTGGGGCTCCTTCATGGATGGTAGGATGGAGATATACCACTATGTTAAGGGTTTCTTTATTGTTTCCTTTGATTGTATTAAAGTTTACAATGTTGTTACACCCCATTTTTGTTTTACCAATTTACTTTTAACCTTTACGTTAAAATGCATTTTAATACTTGATGATGTCATTATGATATTTAACCTTTTGATGATATTAAATGCTATGCAATGTATTTAAATTCTGATGTTGAATTATATGTTAATGAATCAATATTATTATTATATCGTGGTTTTTATTGACTAACTAATTGAATGATTTCTAAGTGAAATGTAGTACTATTTTCTTTCCCTCCAAAGAGAGAGGAAGAGTATTACCAAAGAGAAAAATATAGACTTCAGGAAAACAAATTATGTCATTTGAGTTCTCTCAAACACTCACATAGGTTTACCCTAAATCTATTGTCGATTCAATTTGAGTGTTATGTTATTTTGAGTTGTGTCAAATCGAATCAATAGGTTAAGTCTGTTAAATGAACAAGACAACTAAGAGGGGAGCTGAACCAATTGTACCAAATTAAAAGATCAAAACCATCAATAATAATTAGATCCACATGTAGAGAAACAACTACGGAGAAATGCAAAGCAAATACATTTCTTCCAGACACCTTCGTAAGTGACATTGCAAAACCAGTTCACACACTAGTGAATATAGCTTCCTCTGACCATCAATCCAAAAGCCAAAATTTTGGATATAGAAATTTTGAACATCTCTAACCCACATATCCAAACCACAAAAGAAAATATTCAATCCAAAAGAAATGCGAAGCAAAACCAGAACATCTCTTCAAACTAGAACACCTCTGCAACACCCTGTTTCCTTATTTTATCAATTTTCTTAGTATCCTCAATGTCTTAACCATAAATAGAAGCTTATTAAAGCAACACCAAAGGTTAACATCAACAACTTTAACTGATGACAACATAATTCAACTAATCAAAGCAACCGTCTCTTCGCAACCACTGCACTACTATCATCAATGAAAACATAGGCTTGTTGACATCAATGACAACAACTTCATACTTGCAACAATCTCCCCCTTTGTCATTGATGGCAACACAAGATGTGAAAAACCATCAAAGACACAATAGCTCTGATCATACTCATTTCCTTTTCTCTTTTCTCCCCCTTGCACAACTATCTCATTACACTCTCTCTCCTTGATACTTTCCTCTTTCACATGACTTCATTTTCCTTTTTCGCATGACTTCTTTCTCCCCCCCTTTGACATCAATGGAAAAGGATAAGGTATTTTTCATTATTCTCCCCTTTTGACATAGAACCACAATACTTGCAACTTCTTTGAATACTCCCCCTTAGGAGTACACATGAATCAACTCAACAACCTTTGCACCATGACAACATAAATTTCATATTGCAACAATGTTACTACCTACTCCCCCTAAGAGGTAGCCACCAACATCAGTCCAAACAAAGGATGAATCCATAGATCCACTGGACTGATGCATCCCCATATGCATCTAGTTCAAAGGAGGGGTAATAACCCACAACTTCTCTCGGAGATACTCAAAAGTATCTTTAGGTAGAACCTTAGTGAATATGTTAGAAATATGATCTTTTGTAGGTACATATTCAAGCTTCACTTCATTCATTACAACTTTCTCTCTCAAAAAGTGATACCTAATTGATATATGCTTTGTCCTTGAATGCATCACTAAATTCTTTGAAATGTTGATTGCACTTGTATTATCACAAAAGATAGAGATGGGATCATCATACATTACTTTAATATCCTTCAATTTTTGTCTCATCCACAATACTTGTGTGTAGCAATATGCTACTACAATATATTCAGCCTCTGCAGTAGATAAAAAAACTGAATCTTGCTTCTTACTTAGCCATGCCACCAATCTGCATCCAAGAAAGAATGCACCACCACTTATACTTTTCTTGTCATCAACACATCCAAACCAATCTGCATCTTTGTCTGTAGTTCATGTGAAATCGGTATCTTTAGGATACCATAAGCCATAATCCAAAGTGCCTTTTAAATATCTGAATATCATTTTTACTGCATGGCAACATGTGACTCTTTACGATCTTCTTGAAATATAGCCACAATACAAACCGCATGCATGATATCTGGTCTAGAAGTAGTTAGATATAACAATCCACCAACCATAGATTTGTATTTGGTCTGATCAACCTTAGGTGATTCATCATCCTTGCTCAATTTGCAACTAGTAACCATAGGAGTACATATCGGTTTGGAGTCATCCATTCCAAACTTCTTCAACATCTCTTTGACATATTTTGATTGTGAAATGAAAATGTCTTTATCTGTCTGATTGATTTGTAGCCCAAGTAAGAAATTCATCTCCCAAAACATAGACATCTCAAACTCTTTTTGCATCTCTTCTACAAATTTCTTTCACATATCTTCATTGCCTCCAAAAATAATGCCATCAACATACACAACCACTATCAAGATCCGATCTTCCTCAACTTTGAAGTAAAGATTATTGTTTGTGGTACCCTTATTAAATCCTTGTTGTATCAAATATCTATCCAACCTTGCATACCAAGCTCTGGGAGCTTGCTTTAATCCATACACTACCTTTTTCAATCTATAAAACATATCAAGTTTATCTGACAACTGAAATCCTTCTGGTTGTTCCATGTAAACTTCTATTTCTAATTATCCATTTAAGAAAGTAGACAAGTCATATCCATCTGATAAACTTTAAAGTCTTTATGTGTTGCAAATGCCAAAAACATTATGATTTCTTCCATTTTGGCCACTAGGGAAAATGTTTCCTCAAAGTCTATTTTTTCTACTTGTGAGTAACCCTTACACATAAGCCTTGCTTTATTTCTTACCACTTCTCCATTCTCATTTAGCTTGTTTCTGAATACCCACCCAGTTCCAATTATATTCTTGTTTTTAGGTCTATGAACCAGTTCCCAAGTCCGTTTTTTCTCAATTTGTTGCAACTCTTCTTCCATTGCCTTCATCCAATACTCATCTCTGCATGCCTCACTCACTATTTTTGGTTCGATTTTGGAAAGTAAACAAAGATTTACCTCGGTTTCAACATCTATTCTTCTTGTCAATACACCTTTTCTTTTGTTTCCAATAATCTTCTCTTCAAAATGATTTCTTTGCACATACTTAGGGGTCTTAGGGGTCTTTTCCAGAGCTTCTTCCTCTTCATTTTTCATTTATTTTTCCTTATCTTTTCCTTCTTCTTCTTCTTCACAAGTAGGTTCATCTAACACATATCCATCTATAACAACTGAATTCTGCAAATCTTCATCAACCTTGACATTTGCATTCTCAACAATCTTTCTTAGCCTTTTGTTGTAACATCTGTAAGCTTTTCTTTTAGTAGAATATCAAAGGAAGATACCTTCATTAGACCTTGCATTGAATTTTCCCAAGTTTTCTTCAACTTTTTGATATAGCATTTTATTTTGAATACTTTAAAGTACTTGACAGTAGAAATCCTTCCATACCACAATTCATAGGGAGTTTGTGTTGTTAGGTTTGGCTTGAACTCTGTTAAGCATGTAAACAACGATATGAATAGCTTCTCTCCAATAGACTTTCGGTAGCTTAGCTTCTCTCATCATAGTCCTTGCCACTTCTTTTTCATAGTCCTATTTTTCCTTTCAACAACTCCATTATGCTGACGCATTCTAGGGGCAGACAAGTGCCCCTTTATTCCATGATCTTCACAAAACATGTTAAACTCATTGGAGGTGAATTCTCCACCTCTGTCGGACATCAAACATTTGATCTTCAAATCCATTTCATTCTCAACCATAGCTTTAAATGCTTTGAATCTATCTAGGGATTCAAATTTTTCTCTAGGAAAAGTAACCCATGTCATTCTAGAGTAATCATCAATCAAAAGCATGAAATACCTGCCACCTTGAAGACTTCTCACCCTTGTAGGACCATAAAGATCTGTATGTATTAATTCTAGTAGTCCGTTAGCAAA
Source organism: Sequoia sempervirens (assembly GCA_007258455.2). Taxonomy (NCBI): domain Eukaryota; kingdom Viridiplantae; phylum Streptophyta; class Pinopsida; order Cupressales; family Cupressaceae; genus Sequoia; species Sequoia sempervirens. The sequence continues at coordinate 154,483 of VDFB02156278.1, read as the reverse complement.
TTGCTCTTTTCCTTTGAAACTACTCTTTTTTTGTTTTCCAAATTGACAATCTTTGCAAACAACATTAATAGGCTTTGTGATTCTTGGTAGGTCTCTTATTGCATGAATTGAAATGATTCTAACCATATTGTCAAAATTTATGTGGCACATCCTCCGATGCCATAACCAACTGTCATTAATTTGAGTCATAAAGAAATGACCATCAACACCCTTGAGCTGATAGGTATTTCCATCTATCCTCTTACCAGTAGCAATCACAGTTCCATACCCTTTTCTGATTTCACATCCTTCATCCTATAACACAAGATTATACCCTTTGCTACACATTTGTACAACACTCAAAGCATTATGCCTTAATCCTTTAACATAGTAAACATCTTTAGTATTATGCTTGCCATAAAAAATGATTGAACCTATTCCACAAATCTTAGCTCCTAAATCATCTCCAAATTTAACTAATCCTCCATCATACTTTTAAAGTTTAACAAACTTACTCTTGTCTCTATTAATGTGATTAGAGAAGCCATTGTCAACAACTCAATAGTTCCTATCCTGTCTAGCATGAAAAAAAGATACCAAAGTACCTTCAATCTTATCCTTCTTTTCTGGAGCACTTTCTTGCATGTGTAGCTTTCAGAGTTAGTAGAAGTAGATTCATCTTTTAAAGCCAATAACAAGCATTCATCATCATCTCCATAATTAGATTCATCATCAGAAATACCAACATCTTCTCTAACATAGTAACTTCTCTTAATCATCTTTCCTTTGTTCTTCTTACTTTTATTGCTCACAATTTTTTTTGGACATCTTGAAGCATAGTGACCTATATTTCCATAGCTAAAAAATTTGAAAGGTAGTTTACCTTTGTATTTATCGGTGTCCTTTTCATCCTTACAAAGTTAGCTTCCACATTATCAAGATCATCATCACCTAATCTTCAACGCTTTCTGATTTTCTAGCCTTGAAAGCAGTCTCTACTTTTGCTCCATTTTTCAAACCAAGTTTTCTCATTTCAAATGAAGTTAGTGTACCAAACAACTAATCTCTAGTGTAAGTATTACAATTTGCAACTTCCTCAATAGTAGATACCTTTTCACTTGTAAGAATCAGGAAGAGATTTGAGAACTTTCTTTACCACTCTAGGTTCTTTGACTTGTGCACCAAGACCTCTCATTGCACTTACTAGCTCATCAACCCTCTACATATAACTTGTAATTGTTTCATCTTCAGATAGATGCAGGGTCTCAAATTATGCCTTCAGATTTTGCAACTTCTCATGTTTAACCTTATCATCTCCTTCATAAATGATTTCTAGCTTATCCCAAACTTCTTTAGCAATCTTAAGATTCATAACTTTTACTAATTTAGAATTTGAAAGACTGTTCACAAGAATAAACCTTTCCTTACCATTTATTTCATGGGCCTTGATCTCATCACTTGTGCTCAGACCATTCAGAGGAGCAATATATTGAATCTTTATTTCCTTCTCAAACTCAAATCCAAGGGATGCTAGATATCTTTCCATCTTTGTCTTCTAGAATGCATAATCTATGTCACCAAGCTTATGACTCTCTATCTTGTTTGCCATCCCAGATCTACCTCAAGTAGTTAAGATTTTCTCCAAGGAACCTTGCTTTGTTAAATGAACAAGACAACTGAGAGGGGGGTGGGTGAATTAGTTGTACCAAATTAAAACATCAAAACCCTTAACAGTAATAAGATCCGCACACATTCAATAAACCCTTAATCCATTATAATGTTTAAGCATGAAAAGTAGATAACAAAAACTGAAACAAACAACACTATACACAAGAGAACACCAAATTTACATGGAAAACCCAATGAGGGAAAAACCACGGTAAGGATTAGCTCACAATATAAGAAATTGCAAAACTGGTACAAAGGCTCACTGCCAGAATAGTACGCACTATCCATAAAGGCTCACAGCTAGGGCTCACTGCCACAAAAAGAAAATAAGATAGAAGAGAAATATTACACATAGAAAAAATTCTCGTACAATAGAGAATCCACCACAATAGCTCCAAAACCTTCATAGTCTTGTTTGAATGATTGTGGACACCTTCAGCTCACTGCATTCAAAAGTACAACACTTTGAAGTTCGCACTGCTCTGGTCAAACTCACACTTTACTCTTCAAAAATTAACATCACTTGCATCACACACACCTCTATCCATTCTATCTTTTCAACCCTCAACATCTAAACTCATCCTTATACCGTCCTCAACCTTGAGAACCTTCTCCAAGGTTGTTTATACATGCTTCACACTTTGCAATCTCAAATTAGGTCGGCACTAAATATTCCTGTGGTGGATAGGAATGAAAAGAAGACCAAAACAAAGCTTAATTGAGACCCAAATTAACTCTCACATGCCATGCTATTCCTTCATCAGTATTGAAACATCTTTGAATGTAGTGTAAACACTAGGTCGACTGTTACTCATGTAAACACATTAAACTTTGAATTACACGCTTCCTTTGAATAATCCAAAACTTCTTGACAAAAAACTTCACCTAAACACGATCCAAGAACATCCTGGAAACCAACAAACTCCTTTGCAACAAATCTCACCTAAAGATTATAAACATTTTGTTTATCCAGACAACACTGCTAGATATTGCAATACTTTGTAACTTAGAAGACCTTCCGATACCCCGAACCACGAATCCTCGACACAGGCAAGAGAACAATTGTAGAGAAATGGAGAGAAAATACATTTCTCCTAGACACCTTTGTAAGCGACACTGCAAAACCAATTCACACACTGGTGAACATAACTTCCTTTGACCATCGATCCAGAAGCCAAAATTTTGGATATAGAAATTCTAAACATCTAAAACCAACATATTCAAACCAAAAAAGCAGATCTTCAACCTAGAAAAAATGCAAAGCAAAAACAAAACACCTTCGCAACACCTTGTTTCCTTATTTTATCAATTTCCTCAATATCCTCGACATTTGAAGCATAAATAGAAGCTTATCAAAGCAACATCAGAGGTTAACATCAAGAACTTTAACTGATAACAACATAATGCAACTAATCAAAACAACAATCTCTTATCAACCACTGCACTACTATCATCAATGATAACATAGGCTTGTTGACACCAATGACAACATAGGCTTGTTGACATCAATGACAACACCTTCATACTTGCAACAAAGTCAAACTTAGTCGAGTCTTGGTTTTCATTTTTGAAAAGAAAAATAATAAAATGTTTATTGTTACATGTTTTTTGATATTAATCGATTAGCCAATCTTGATTGTACGTCGAGATAAATCAATAACAATGAAATTGTGTTAATTAGTAATTTTATATATATATAAAATAAGCTGTTTGTATTTTTTTTAATATTTAACATACAAATCAAAGCATGTAATTGGGAAATTCAAAATTGTATTTAAAATCTGCACGAAGGAATGTAAAAAGGCTTATTTAGAGGCATTTTAAATGGCATAAAAGCCATGGAAATGTGGCAGTTTAAATGTCATTAATGAGGCACCATTCTACCTTGCCTCTTAATAGCCACTAAGTGGCAATTCATAATGAATGGAATACTTATTTCAAATTGTTTTTTAAATGATTTTGACAACCACTTAAATTCGTGGCTAAATGGTCTTGTAGCTTTATTATGTTGCATTTAAATCTTTCATTGTTTAAGCCCCATAAGTGGCGGTGAAGGCCATTTTATTGGATGCCATTTCATGGTGAAAAGTGGTGCCAAGATAAAAGAAGGCAGTTGGTATTAAATGCCAACCTTATACTTTGGAAGGAGGTGCCAAATCTGGTAAAGTCTCGAGGGAATTTTAACTAAACTTTCATTTATTTTAAGCTGCCAACTTTAAACCTCAATAAACCGTGGCATAAAGGAGAAGAGTCAAGCCTCAAAATGAGGCGACTCATACTATTTTTAGTATGTGGTTAACTGTGTTGGGAGATCCGTTGATAATTAATTGCCAATGGTATTATAGGGGGAGGAGGCGCGACTTAGGGTATGGTCCCATGGAGGGGGGCTTCCTTAAAAATCTCAGCGTATGCTGCTTAGTTTTTTTAGGAATATTTTATAGTTCTTGGTCCCATGGATTTAATCTTACAATTCTGCTAAAATTTCAAGCTCCAAAATTTCAGGAATGAACTGTAGTGCTTTGATAAAAAAAAAAAAAAAATCAAAATTCTCTCATTTTTATTTTCTAATAAGAATTTAAAATTTTAGATGAGAGACAAGTGGCATAAAAAACTCCTAAGCTGTAGGGGCAATTTCTAGCCCCACCCCGATTTCACCAGCTGAAAGATTCATTTCTAAAAGATAGGGGCTCCTATTTTTCTGGAAAAGATTCCAATTAATCCCGTAGCACAATTTTTTTTCTTCCATGGGACCTCCTGTTCCATGAAAATAGAAGCCCAAGCCCACCCATGGGACCATACAGTTAGGCAGGGGGCTGATTATTGTTTGGATCTTTGTTTTGTAGTTTTCATTTGGAAGAATGCAGAGCTGAGTTTTGGTAAAACGATAGAAATATCATGAAAATAATATCTTTTTGGGAGCACTGTGAAGAGAGGGAAGGTAGAAATCCTTGGATATATCTAGTATTAGAGTCTTTGAATTGTCATAACAAGGGAATGGGGAATAATCACAACTCACAAGAAGGAAGAGCATTTTCATTTGTATGAGTTTACTTTCTGTGTTGCTTAGTTTGTGTTAACTGAACAGAGATATCATTATCTTGGCAAGAATAAACCTCTTATAAAGAAGGAGCAGCGACCTGGAAGTGTCTGGTCAGAGGGTTACATTAGCATATCGAGCTAAAGTCTTAGGCTATTCAACTAAGATTTGGTATAGAGTTTTTAAAGTGCAGAAGCATAGAGCTTTCATAAGCATGTTTCACTCTTATTTTCTTGTGTAATTTCATAGTTTTTAATTATTACTTCTTCAGTTAAAAAGAATTATCATTTTCTTAAGGAACAGGGGAGAGGGGCCTATAGTGGAGCACCCTAACTTCGTGTTTCTCAAAATCTTACATGGAATTTCAAATTAGTCCCAATTTTGTACAACAATTTCTTTGGCAACTCACCTGCTTAAAAAATTTAATTTTAGGGTCACATCATCAAATATGATGTCACATCAACATGCTTTTTGTTAAGGTATTAAAAAAGGCTCAAAAAAAAGTGAGACCGATAGTGGTGCACTAAGTCATGTTTTATTGGTGCACCAATGTGGCATCGCATGATTTGTCAGTTTGTGTACTTTATGGATAAAAAGTGTTTTGCAATTGGAAATTATAATGCTCCACTATGAGGTCCGTTGAGGACTACTTCTATCCCCACTATTGAAGCTTGTTCCACTATGGCCCCCTCTCCCCTAGTTCTACTTAAATAATAGAAAGATTATTTTGAGTATTTGAACGTGAGATGGATTTAGATAATCTTATTATCACTTAGTCAGAGTCAATAGTGTAGAAAAGTATTTCTCTACCTTATTATGTAGAAGAATTTAAATTTATTATTCTTAGATAGAGATCAATTTCCAGTTTAAGATATAAACATTTTATCTAGTTATATATATATATTCATATTGTGGTAGAACAAATGATTATATGTGCATATATATAGATATTTTCACACAATTACATAAAGGATAATTTTGGTTAAATGCTTGAGAAATTATAAGATTAGGCAGATATATTTCTCAGATGAGTGGTCTTAGTTTAGACAGTCTAATAAGCTGATTTAATGATGAATATTCAATATTTGAACATAGTTATACTTTGTATAAATTTAGACAATATTTAATATCATGAGTAATCGTACTTAATATGGTGTTCATAATGAATAAAACCATAAGATTTAACATTGAAAGTTTGAAATCTTAATAAGAAGTAATCTTCTATTGAAGTTTAATATTATTATATGGTACTTATTTGACATATTTTTACTACTAGATGAGACCAAATGTGTCGAGTCGATGACGTGTCATCTATAATAATCAAATGTGCATAAAAATAGGGAGTAGTTCACTCTCTTAGCTCATTTAAATGACTTGAACAAGTGGCAGTTGCCAAGACCCAAGATGTTACGAGAATGTAACATGGGTGTTCAAGTCAAAGAACTTAACCAACCTAGTCATGTACTGACTTAGTGAGTCATCACATTATGAATGAGAATCTTTTGAAAAGTCAAACCAGTTGGTCAATCAGTTAGTTTGAGTTAAACCATACATCATAAGGGCTTCCATGTCGAGTTAGAGGTAAATGAACATATGACTCCACTTTTTAAGGAAGTGGATGAAATATTTTCAAAACTTTGGCCAAAGTGGTGCAAAAGTCTTTGCTTGCACTAGTCAGTTCATTGTGATCTAGATTGCATAGCCAGTAAGTAGGGTCATACTTAGTTAGAAAAGTCTATAGTTGTATGATCGAATTGGTTATGTAGGATACAATACTAGAGACTCGGATAACATACTAAGGGCTTCTTAGTCTATACTCTTTGTTGAAGGGAAGGGCCACTTTTAGTTGGAAGGTGTGTGGGGGACCACTAGTCAGTGGTTGGAGGTAAAGTGCTTGGGTGATGCTCTTCCTCTTGTAGACGAAAATGTCGAGGATTGTGAAATAAAAGATTTATCTAGACATGGAAGACTTGACCTTGAAACTGAATTGAAATTTGTAAATTTGAATACTTGATTGTTGATCATGTATGAAATTGTAATTGGAAAAATGTATTTCTTTTATAAGTTGAAATTGAATATTATTTTAAATTTGAAATGTTTTATCCTATCAATTTTGAAATGTATAATAAATGATAGAAAAAAAGTGTTTTTACATCCCTATTTTTAAGGAAATGCCTTTATTTACTTTTATGGTAAAAACCAAAGTAATTATGTGTTTGCATGAGCTAGATTATTATAAATGATGTTTAAGAGGGTTCTTTGTAGATGTGGGATCGACATCCTCTTGTTGAAATTTTGGTTTCCCCTCTCAATTCAGCTACAAAATAACTACTTATATCGCCTTTGGGTTAGTAGGCTTTCAAATCTCTCGCTACAATTTTGGAAAGAATCAAGTTACACTACTATTGGAAATTCTCTTGGGAGATTTGTCTCAATTAACCCACTGACTATACATTTTATGCATACTACATATGCTCATATTTTGGTGGAACCAAGGTTCTTTAGACTAAGATTGTACGAAAAGTTGTAAACCATCAATGGTCCTAAGTTCTGGATTACGAGGGTATACCATTTCAACGCCGTCATTGCTTTGATATTGGACATGTTGCGGAGTCTTGAGGATGCTCTAGGCCATTGTCTTGGTCTACTTCTTGGTTGCAGAATTTTGGCCTAAGGATTTTAGTATTTTTTCGATGGATTCACAACCAAAATTTCCTCCTATTGATGACTCTTTGACTATGCTAGGTGATCACATATCTAATGACATGACCATTGTTCCCAATGATGTGCTACCCATTAATTGTGTTCTCTTAGAGACTGATGTATTGTGTGCTCAAAATAATGCTTGTGTAGTGATGATTACTATTTCTATTGGTGTTTCTCCAAGTGATAATAATGTATCAATCAACTCAATCCCTATTCTAGACAACCCCCCTTAGGGTGTTATTTCTAAACCTTGGACAATGGTATGTAGGAGGAGGTAAAATGCCCCTTAAAGTGTTGATTTGCCTCATAAGTCAAAAAGCATAAGATGGGTTTATGTGGTGTAATTTTTTTTTTGATCATTGCTTGTAATGGGTTGGGGCCTTGATAACCCCTTGTTGTTTTTCCCAGTATATTTTTTGTAGCTATGTTGTTTTACAACCTTTGAGTGTTGCTTGTAACATTTTATCTTTTTATTGCTTTGTAAAAGGTTTGGGGCCCTTTAAAAAAGGCCTACCTAATAATTTTTTTTATTAGGAATATAATATTAAAAAATCTGAAAATACTTAACACATAAATGATGATACAATGGATTTACTTAAAAAAAATGGGTTAGTGTAGGATCATGGGGGTCCAAACTAGGCCCTTAAGTGGCAATGAAATTTTAGAAAAACAGAGTTAGGCAACTTGACATAAAAATTTGAATATGTTATTAACATAATTTGAAAAAAATGTAAGAACAAAACTTGTAGCAAATTGAATATAGTTTCTAGGCTACAAGTCTTTTTTTGGAAAAGAGTAAATCTATTTTGTGATAATTTGAAATTTCAATGCAGTGGTACTAAATTTTCAGGAAAAAGATAAAAAGTAGGTGTATGTCTGACCACCCTAAGTACAGGAAAAAAAATAATATTTTTTTCTTCTGAAACTTTCAATATATGTAGAGGACACATGCTCGAATGTGCTTGATTTTTTTTATAATATCTTTGCATATAAATAATTAGTTATGAATTTTTTATTAGAACATTTCAAAATTATTAAAACGTGTTTTTTGACCACCATAACTTGGTCAAAAATTTATGATTTTTTTAACTCTATAGTATGCGAAGCATAGAATGTGACACATCTTTTAGATTCAAAAAATGTGTAATAGTTTGAAAGTTGTAGAAGTTTTTCAATCAACCTATCAACCAAGACTTTAGTCGTAATGTAAGTAGAAAATCAATAATAATTATCTATTCAATTAAAAATAAGGCATATCTTATATTAGTGGAAAACTGACAATTTTTTCTATAAACCCTTTTAGTTTCATCAAATTCAGAAAAAAAAGCCATCAACGATAAGGGAAAACTTCATAAAACTAAAGAAATTTTGTAAACATGTTTTTTAAGTTGACTTTCCAAGTTTGGCTATCTAAACCAAATCTTGAGCCTACTAATTATGTTAAAAAAATGAATATCCGTTATTTACATAATATATATATATATATATATATATATATATATATATATATATATATATATATATATACATATATATATATATTTTAATATATAATAATATATTATGTATTATATATATTAATATATATTACATAATATTGATATAATATATAGTATTTAATATATAGTCTATATAGTATATAATATACTATATAAAATATGTGTAGTATACACTATATAATATAATAATTTATAATATATATAAAATAATAATATAATATATAACATACATATATATGTATATGTATACATACATATGTATATAAATATGCATATATATATATGTATATATGCATATATATACATATATACACATATATACATATATATATACATATTGTAAGTGTGAAATAAGTAATAAGTAAAACAAACTAAAAACATTTCTTAATGAAACATTATATCAAGATTTAACAACAATTAACTAATTTAAAGCACAAAAAACTTGAAAGCGTTTCATTGTTTCCTATCTCCAAAGATTTATTAAATCACAGAGGGCTCTCAGATTTGGTAAGCACTGTGACTGTTAAAATGTCAATCTAGAGAATGGAATGATGCTAAATGCAATGATCTACTTCTATATGGTGATTTCTAGATGATATTGATGCTACTGTAATCTATGCTGGCATGAAACCTGATGAATGGAAGCTACAGTAAAACTATGATGTAGTCACGATATTGATTCTACTGATGCTATGATTGCTATGATGCTAAGATGCTATTGCTATGATTGCTTGATTGCTATTCTGCATAGTAAGTTTGCACAAAAGATGAAGGATTTTGGATCCATTTCCTGTAGAAGAAGGTTGTATATATAGATTTACAACAACAATTTGTGATAGGGTAGCACAACAAAGGCTTGGATTTGATCTGGAGGATTGAATGGTGAGAGATGAAGAAGCTTGAACTGATCATGGGAATGGTTTCTCCCCATAAAAACAGCATGCCAAATGATAGGAAGTATCAGAGGAAGGAGATTTAAGAGGATTCCCTACAAGTTTGTCCCCAAATTTTCCTATGAATGCCAATTGAATTAATTAGATATGAAATATCTAATTTTATTGGTGAGTGAATAGAGGAAATTTCTTTTATGCCTTTATTTGAATATTTTGATTTATTCAAATTTAGCAAAATGGAGATATTTAATTAAATGAAACAAATATTTGACATTTGCTTATTTAATAAAAAGGGATATGATAATTAAATAAAAACTTTAGGATATCTTTATTTAATTAAGAGGAAACATGATTAGATAATTAAATAATACTGACTATTGAAGTTGCTTATTTAATTAAGATAGAATAAATGAATAAATATAGAAGAAATAATAATGGTAATAATTAAATAAAACCAAATATTTAAATTTGTTTATTTAATTAAGAGGAAATAATATGATAAAAATAGAAGAATTAAAAGTGAACTATATAAATAAATATCTCTATTTATTTAATAGTAGAGGAATTTAAGGTTAATTAATCAAATAAATTGTATTTAATTAATTATATTCTCTGGACCATTTTTAGGTGTATACATTTTGCCCCTCTTTGAAGTGATGTGTTTACACATTGCTTCAAAGAAAATTTTGCTACTATTGCTAGTATCGACAAAAAAAAAAATTCAGAATGCCTCAGACATGGATTTTCAGATGATGATGGACATATGCCCCCTCGGGAGATAAATTGATGATTTTTTTAATTTTTTTAATTTTTTTTAATTTTTCAAATTTTTATGATTTTCTGATGATTTGATGATGATTCGATGAAGATTTGATGGTGAAATAATTTATCTCTCAATAAAGAATACTATTCATACTAGATGTTTAAATGTTGCCCTACTTTGCCTCCTTGTGTTTGATGATTTTTGATCATGTCAACCTTTGATTTGATATTGATTGATGATCCTGATAGATTAGAAGATTATTGATCTCATGATACGTGAGATTCAATGATTGATTGATTGACCTCATGATAGGCGAGGATCAATGATAGATTGATGATTGACCTCATGATAAGCGAGGATCAATGATAGATTGATGATTGAACTCATGATAGGTGAGGATCAATGATAGATTGATGATTGACCTCATGATAGGTGAGGTTCATTAATATATTGATGTTTGATTGACCTCATGATAGGTGAGGATCAATAATAGATTGATGTTTGACCTCATGATAGGCGAGGTTCAATGATAGTCGCTCACGAGATTTAATCAAAGTATCACCAGACCCGATTAGATTGATAGGCTGATTTATTTTTGATTGATTGATAATATTGCTGATTTGCAATATGTTATGATCATATGAGGATTTTAGAGTTCTTCCCAAAGACGTGGGACATGATTCCGCATTTGGTGCAAGCTGATATAGATATCATCAGTCGATGTGGAAAATCTATAATGCATATGCAAAACTAATATGAATGCAATCTAATTTAACCATGCAAATCTACATATGCAAGCATTGGCATCTTAACAGTCCATTTATCATGCTTTTTATCATCATTGAGCTTTTTAAATGTTGAAAGTGAGTACAAGCATCGATGGTATGAGTTAGACCATGATGACCTAAGTACTACTTCCATGATTTTTTTGATATTGCAAGTGAACACAAGCGTCTAGGTATAATTAATCCAAGATAACCTAAGAATTTCTTGCGTAAATAGACAAGAATCAATCACTTTCCTATGTGAATTCCGAATGTCATCAGTGATACTTTGTAGAGCACGTCTCGTAACAATTCACATAATAATAATGATTAACTCACAGACAACAGACAAAGAAAATATCATTGTCCTTCCTAGCTTCTCTAGTTCAATATATCATCGAGTTGCTCCAAAGAAATGATAAAAAAGATCAAAGTACAACATATCCAACCTTTACTTAAATTATTTCAATCGTTATTTAGATTATATTATCCATATTGATACTAATTTCAACGTTTGATACAGATGGTTGATGGAATGGTTTCGATGTTTGTTGTATGTTTAATGTCAGATCTTCCTATGATCATTGTGTTTGTTGCGTTAGTCATACTGATGTTTGTCTATTTGATTAAGCTCAAAGTTTATTACCCCCAGCGAGTTCAGGATTTTTTCCCCAAGCTAGGGTGAGACACAACCACATTTGCTAGGATATGTACATGACATTTTATTGCACCGTTTTATGATTTTTTATTTTATTTTTGGATTTTTCAAGATATTTAAGATGAAATGAGATGATATGACTGATTGAAGGAACAAGATTCCCCACAATAGGGGTAATGCAACCATGGATAAATGATAGATCAAAATGAAAGATTCACTGCAAAACATGTCACAGAAGCAACATATCTCTTGTCAAAAGATGATAATGGTTGATTGATTAAGATACCAGGAATGATTGATTCCATAAGGCATGATGATGATAAGTACTTAGGATCATTGATTTCCCCTAAGTACGATAAGATTGATGATTATTGATGATTGATTGACAAAAGATATGAAGATTGGATAATATTTTATAGCTAGGCTCAAATATGATTTGCATGATAAGATTCAAGGTTGCAAAGGGACATGGTGATATGGATTTTGATAAGCTAGGAGATATGGAATGGAAGAAAGAAAGGATAAAAATAATGAATGGGATGATTAAGATCAACTAGATAAGATATAGACACAAGGCCCAAGTATTTTTCCCCTATTCCTCATCAAGACCAAGGAAAGGAAGAAAGGATGTATTTAATTAGTAAGAATGATGGAATATGGATAAGATGAAAGATATGGTATGGAAGATATGGATAAAGCATATAGGATAAGATATATGATGTTCAATAAGATCCTTAACCTTGTCAAGATCAAAGGTGGAAATGTAAGGAATGAGCATCGAAAGGATAATGACCATGAATGATAAGATGGGAGAAACTTGTCCCTAAGTGTAGAGTGCAAGAGGAATATGGAAGATATGATATGGATGATAGGGAGATGGAGGAAGGACTTAAGCATCAAGTTTCACAACCACATATCCCTCTAATAAACCATGGCAATGGGAATTAGACTCCTAAATGTTGGCAGATTAATGATATGATGGAAGAATCTAAGGACTTATGGAAAGGTTTGGATTACAGGAGAATGATGGGGGATGAATGTTGGATAATGGATAGGAGGTTGGAAGGCCTGTTTATGGATAGATGGAAAGGATGTAAAGATCAACATTGAAACACACCTTGAAGGAGGGTGGAGTGATGGAGGAAAAATGGATTTGGAAGGTGATAGGTTATTAGATGGAAGATTGGAGGAAGCTTTTGGATTAGCAAATTTGGATTCCAATTTAGATTTTATTGCTTCTATGAGACTTTTAGGAATCCACATGACTTTTGACTTTAATTTTTGCTTTGTGGGCCTTTGTGGCCTTTGACATTTTTCTTTTTGATTTATGGACCTTTGTGGTCTTTGAAAATTGCCTTTTTGCTTTAATGGGACTTTGTGGCCTTTTAGATTTTTCTTTTGATTTTGGATCAAATTTTATTTTATTTTTGCATGTCTCTTCGAGGAGACATGTTGATCCTTTGATACATGTGGATTTTGATATAGAAGCTTTTGATATTTGGCACCCAAATTGCTTCCAAGAGAAATGGGAGGGGTGGATTGAGATGAATGATATGGAGGCATGATGGATGAGTTAATGTGGGTAGAATTTTGAAAGGGCATCAAGGATGTGTGCCTTTGTTGTTCTTGAGAAATAGGATATGGACCTAGGATAGAGGGAAGGTTTGATGGACTAGGATGAAGACCTAGGATAGATGGAATGTTTGGTGGATTAGGATGAGGACCTAAGATAGATGGTAGGTTTGATGGAATAGGACACTTAGGTGTATAACCAAGGCCGTGGTGATATGGGTTTCTTTGAACAGAAAGGGGTTCTAGGATACCTTTCTCATGAAGGCCTAATAATTTTCCTTTGTAATTCATACTTTGATGCATTCGTTTACCAATGGGATATGTATTTTTTGTGAAACAAGATGCGAGTCCATTTTGGGGAGGATATGATATGGATGAGAGGATAGGTGTTGGAAGAAAACCAAAATGGATAAAGGTGGAGGATTCCAATTTATAGGTGTGGGGTTCATGGATAGATTGAATAGGTGTGATAGGCTCTTGATATGGGGATGATGGGGTGTTTTAATCTTGACTTGGAAAAGGATTATGAAGTGGTATGAAAGGCATATCTTGATCATGAGAAGGATAAAAATCTTCATGGAATGAAAGGGTATCCTTGAATGGAAGCATATCTTGATCTTGATGAGGAAGGGAATCATGAGATTTTGTAGAAAGCATGTCTTGATCATTAGTTGGTAAGAAATCATTAGATAGGATGGAAGAACTATCATGCTCTTGTGATTCAATATAATCATGAGATGGTATGGATTGATTAGATGATGTGGAAGAAGAACTTGGAAGGATACTTGTCTCTTGAGATGTAAGGGAATTATTTTGGATGAAAAGTGAAAGGAGGGGATCATCATAAGATTCTTGAGAAATAGGATCTTGATCAAAGATTGGAAGAATCTGAGGAATTTTGATATCATTGGATGGAGTGGAAAGAATACTTTGATCTTGATGTGTAGGGGAGTCTGTGCTAGCATGCTTTGGATTGTGAAATTGACATGAGTCATTGGATGATGAAGATATGATAGAAGAGGATGATTGGATGGAATTGTTAACTTGAGTGAAAGAATCTTGAGGTTTATTTTGGCTTATGGTGGATGGAGATAAATGCATGAAATGATAGAATTTATCAATATCATTTGTGTTTGAGGACTTAGATTTGGGCATATTGAACTTTTGTAAAAATTCAAAGACATTGAACTTGGATGATGTAGTTTTTGGTGAAGGTCTCATGTTCATTGTTTGGTCAAGAGCATATGGGTAGATGTCTGGAAACATATATCTTTCTGTGGTTTCTATTTGTATGTCTTGGAATTGTTGTTGAAGGTTTTCCATCTGTTGATTTAAAGCATTCAATTTATCCTCATCTATTTTAGCCATGGTGGTATGAGTTTCAATTTCCCATTCTTTGGATTTTTAGTCTTTGTGACCTTGTTAAAATGGACATGAACTTTATTGTTTTCAATAAACTTTTGATCTTAGTTTGGTATAGTGTCAAGGATATTAACTCAAGTCAAATAGAATGAGATTATATTGTTTAGACTAATTTGATACATTTGATTATACGGTTTCGTTTCTTTGATTTAGGGTGACTAATCCTGAAACTTAACTTACTAATCAAATGTGTTTGATTGAGACACTTTTGGATGGTAGATCTTGGT
Source organism: Sequoia sempervirens (assembly GCA_007258455.2). Classification (NCBI taxonomy): domain Eukaryota; kingdom Viridiplantae; phylum Streptophyta; class Pinopsida; order Cupressales; family Cupressaceae; genus Sequoia; species Sequoia sempervirens. Next base: position 139,295 of record VDFB02156278.1, on the reverse strand, counting down.
TTGATTTGAAAAAATTCAATTATGAAGTCCAGTTTATGCAGGTTTAAGACTCTGTTTTGAAAGTTTATGTTCTGAAAAAAATCCAAATTTTGATGTTTAATTGTCTGACAGGGGTTTCCAATAGATTTTTCTTGTTTTCTTTGTGTTTTTAAGGATGATCTTATCTAAATTAATGTTTTGAAAACAAAACAAGCATTTATAAAATAGTTATTTTTAAGTCCCAAAATCTAAACAATAAGTGTATGTTCAAGAATCAAACATGATCCCCCTTGATTTCCACTAGTTTTTGACAAAGAAATACACTTCAAGCATACTCACTCTTAATTTCAAAAAGGTCATCGTTATACTCAACAACCCACATCTTAAAATTGGGTCGACTCACACAGCCGTGTCACCCCCTAGAGGGTGCCCATGTTTTTGTCTTTTCCAGGCGCATACTCAAAGTTAGATTTATCAATCCCTTGAGAAAACGGTCCTTGAAAATTATATGGTGAGTGTCTTAGGGGAAGATTCTTCCCTCCCCTTGCACTGCGAGTATTACAATGTCTAGTTACTAACTCAGGTAGATTCTACACTATGGCTCATAGATAGGGTTTCTGTGCGGTGCGGAAAATGATAAACTCCTTTAGGAGACCTCCCAACCTTTAGAACAAAGGCTTTGGGGATGGTTATCTTGCACACTACCGTTGAGTTGGACTTTCATCAACAACTCGCTTTTGATTATAGTAGGTTGGAACCCTTGGCTTTAGGTGTTCCCACTTAGGTCGTTCCCGTAGGGTGAGTACTTTTTCCCACTACGACAGGACTTCCAAAGGATTTTAAAAAAACATAAATTGCATGAAAATAAAGGATGAGCCTAGCATTTTGATCATCCAGTTAAGGGGAGAGCATAAGCCTATTACCACACAAACACAATAATCAATGTTCAATTTTTAAGCCCAAAAGACAATTTTCTATTCTATGTGAAGATATTGCTTCAAAAAAGTCATGATGTTAATTTTAACTAATATAACAAATGTATAATGACTACCCTAGGATTGATATATTTTAAACAAAATGACTACCCTAGGATTGATATATTTTAGTCCAAATGCATCAAAATAAATTTCTGGTTGCATTTGCGTCAGATCCAGACAAGAAATTATAGAAGTGCTAAAATAGATTGCTTAAATGCTAAAAGATAGTGCAAAAGCACTATAGAATTTGGTATAAGCGTTGTAGAATTTGGTATAAGCATTTTAGAATTCAACATAAACGCTAAAACAAAATTGGACCTAGAACAGTCAACCTTCCTTAGAGCTTTGGGTGGAAGCGCTAAAATAGGTTGCATAAGCGCTAGAACTTTTGGTGGAAGAGCTAAAACTTTCGGTAGAAGTGCTGCAAAATCCCTCGATCATGCAAAAAGAAAACACACCTATATCTTGTACGAACACTTTTCAGAAAAAATGTTAAAATATGGGGTTAAAGCCCCACAATGGGCACCAAAATGTAAGTGTGAAATAAGTAATAAGTAAAACAAACTAAAAACACTTCTTAATGAAACATTATATCAAGATTTAACAACAATTAACTAATTTAAAGCAAAAAAATTGAAAGCATCTCATTGTTTCCTATCTCCAAAGATTTATTAAATCACAGAGGGCTCTCAGATTTGGTAAGCACTGTGACTATTAAAATTTCAATCTAGAGAATGAAATGATGCTAAATGCAATGATCTACTTCTATATGGTGATTTCTAGATGATATTGATGCTACTGTAATCTATGCTGACATGAAACCTGGTGGATGGAAGCTATAGTAAAACTATGATGCAATCATGATATTGATTCTACTTATGCTATGATGCTAAGATGCTATTGCTATGATTGCTATTCCTGTAGAGTAAGTTTGCACAAAAGATGAAAGATTCTGGATCCATTTCCTATAGAAGAAGGTTGTATAGATAGATTTATGGCAACAATTTGTGACGGGGCAGCACAACAAAGGCTTGGATTTGATCTGGAGGATTGAATGGTGAGAGATGAAGAAACTTGAACTGATCATGGGAATGGTTTCTCCCCATAAAAACATCAGGCCAGATGATAGGAAGAATCAGAGGAAGGAGATTGAAGAGGATTGCCTGCAAGTTTGTCCCCAAATTTTCCCGTGAATGCCAGTTGAATTAATTAGATATGAAATATCTAATTTTTCTGGTGAGTGAATAGAGGAAATTGCCTTTATTCCTTTATTTGAATATTTTGATTTATTCAAATTTAGCAAAAAGAAGATATTTAATTAAATGAAACAAATATTTGACATTTGCTTATTTAATAAAAAGGGATATGATAATTAAATAAAAACTTTAGGATATCTTTATTTAATTAAGAGGAAACATGATTAGATAATTAAATAATACCAACTATTGAAGTTGATTATTTAATTAAGATATAATAAATGAATAAATATAGAAGAAATAATAATGATAATAATTAAATAAAACCAAATATTTAAATTTGTTTATTTAATTAAGAGGAAATAATATGATAAAAATAGAAGAATTAAAAGTGAACTATATAAATAAATATTTCTATTTATTTAATAGTAGAGGAATTTAAGGTTAATTAATCAAATAAATTGTATTTAATTAATTATATTCTCTAGACCATTTTTAAGTGTATACACACACATATATATACATATATATATATACATGTATATATATATATATACACATGCATATGTATATACATATACATGTATATATATATGAATATACACATACATGTACATGTATATTCATATATATATACATGTATATGTATATACATATACATGTGTATATATATATATATACATGTATATATATATATGTGTATATACATATACATATATATACATGTATGCATATATGTATATATACATATATATGTATATATTTGTATAATGTAGTATATACTACATATATTTTATATAGTATATTATATACTATATACATTATATATTAAATATTATATATTATATCAATATTATGTAATATATATTAATATATATATATATATATTATATAATATATTTAATACATAGTATATATTATAGAATACATCATTATAACATATATGTGTGTGTGTGTGTGTGAGAGAGAGAGAGAGAGAGAGAGAGAGATATGGAGAGTGAGGGAGAGTGAGGGAGAGACTTGTGAGAGAAAGAGAGAGAGACTTGAGGGAGAGATGAAAGAGACTTGGAGAGAGAGAGACCTGAGAGAGAGAGGAGAGAGTGAGAGACTTGGGGAGAGGGAGAGAGGGAGTGGGAGTGAGAGGGAGAGACTTGAGAGGGAGAGAGAGAGAGGAGAGAGAGAGAGATGGGAGGGAGAGAGAGAGAGAGAGGGAGAGAGGGAGTGGTGTGTGTGTGTGTGAGAGAGAGAGAGAGAGACTTGAGAGAGAGGGAGAGAGGGAGAGAGAGAGAGAGAGAGACCTAATAGAGAGAGAGGGAGAGAGGGAGTGAGAGGGACCTGAGAGAGAGACATATTAATATATAATATAATTTATATACTATATAAGTATACCTTAATAATAATAATATATATTATATAAATATTAGAATATATTAATATATAATAAAAATATATATCATAACATAATATATTAATAATATTATGCATTATGAAGTTTAGTTTTTTAAAACAAAACAAAACAAATATCCGTTTAGTGAATTATATAAAAAAACAAAAATGGGCGTTTTGAGCATTCCAACGGTGCCACATTCTCTGTCACTCAAATCCCATGTTTTTTGTCCATATCAGATGAAATTCATCTTTTGGGAGATTATTTAAGCATATTCAACCTTTACAATCATTTGTGTGCTCCTTTTTGTTTGTGCAATGGGGAGCAGTAGTCGACATAAGAGAAAAGGTAAGAGAACTAATAGAAAATCAAATTGAAGCATATAGAGCAAGAGATAGAAAAAGTCATAGGAAAAGAAGACAAGGTATGACAAATACTCAAGTTGAGGCTTCTTATCCACTGTTAAATGTTAAGTCAAGTGAAGATGAAATATAATTTGAAAATATTGAACATCATATTGAATTGAAAATGAAAATATTGAAATTGAAAATGAAAATGTTAAGAACATTGAAAATGAAAAAAGTTGGAATTGATATAGAAGATGTTGAAATTGGTATTGAAAATGAAAATTCCAATAACATTGAAATTATTGAAATTGAAAATGAAAATGTTGTAATTGTTATTGAAAATGTTGATAGCATTGAAAATATTGAAAATGAAAATGAACCTTATATATGATCTAATTACATGATAACCCTTAAATGGTTACTTGAAATAGATGAGAACATAATAGATAATCTTGATGGAAAAATGCCATCACAAAAGGTTCGATTGTGGGCTACCAATATGTTCAATCAATAATTTTTCAATAAGACATTAACCGAACAATGTCAAATTTTTGTGCAATTGCTAAAATCTTACAAAATGAGACCATTATTAAGAAAGTTGAAAATTCATGTAACCAAAAACTCGGAAAAAATAGTATTATTGTAAAAAATATTTTTAATGCACTCTAACTTCTATTGGAAAGACTAGTAAGGAAAAAAATAAAAGAGCTGCTCATAGAGTGATCACAACCTCACTAGTAAGCCATCATTTGAGAAAGACTCGTTTAATGAGACAAAATTGTATTGATTTAAATTTAAATCATAAAACTTGAATAGAGAACTCTCAACAAGAGGAAGACTCGATAGTCTTCTTCAAAATGATACGTGGGCTTTTAGTGAGAGGCTTCCACGTGTTGATAAGAAGCTATCTGATAATGTAAAGATGCAAATTGAACAATTTTGGAACTCTAAATCTAGAGTATCATCGAATGTAAAGGATGTTTTAAAGTTAAGAATTTTTAATCGAGATCGTACACCGCATTCTAAACATTTCTTGGAATGTAGCAAAACAATTTTGTACAAACAATTTTGTGAAGAACATCCAAATTTGCAAATCTCACAAAGGGATTTTGAGTCTTGCAAACCATTTTATTGTGTACCTATTAATATTCATAATACATGTTGTAAATATCACGTTGAGTTTTCAATGTATCATGAATTATTATGCCATATTCGTTCTACCATGCATACTAACAAAATATTGCAGGAGTATCACACAATGCAACTTCCCAAGTCATCCAGGGACTTGTTAGATTCATCTTTATGTGTTAGAGGTGATGCTTTCTTATTTTATAGAAATGAATTTTTAAATGAAACATGTTTACAATGTGGTGGTTTATCGAAGTTTGTAACATGTTTTCATGTGGGTAGCGAACATGATTTTGCTAACAAGATTGTTGAGAAAACAAGGTTTGAGATAGTCAAATACACATTGAAGAGTGGAGGTGAAGGTTTTGTTGCGAGAATGAAAAGATGGAAGGTGTTGTGGAAAAATTGAAGGTGTTGTCATTGATATCAATTGGTCAACTAGTTATCTACTAGTTGTTGTTGGTTGTATATGTCGAGGATATTGAGAAATTTGTAATTAAGATTGCTTTTGGTTTCGGTCCAAATTTATTCCTATGGTTGTGCAATTCAAATATGTTGTTCATGATTGTTAGAAGATGCTTTATCCAGATTTTTGGTTGTTGATTCATTGTACAGTAGAAGTTGTGTTCACTAGTTGTGAACTATGGTTTTTAGTACTTTTTGGTTGAGGTCCAGGAGAAATGTTGTTGGTCTGGATTTCTTTTTGATAAAGTCTTATGAATTGTAGTTCTAGAGTTGTGTTGCCCTTATTCCATTGAAGATAGTTTTGGAATTTTGAAGATTCATGCTTAATGGTTCTATGTGTTTTACACTGGTTTGGCCAACCTTGTGTGAAATACTAATTCTAATTCTAATTCTAATTCCACCCTAGGATGTTTTGGAACTGACCTAATTTGAATTTGAATTTGGATGGACGACTTTGGATTTGTTTCAAAGTTGAAGATGGTATAAATGTAAGATGAGTCAATGGTGAAATATGATACAAGAGAGAAGAAGAAGAGTGATAAGAGAAAAGAGGAAGTGTAGTTTTATGTGACATTGATTCTATTTAGTAATTGTGTGTGGTGCGAGTGAGACAGATCAGTGTGAAGCTTAATGTTGAGTTTCCAAATGTAGTGAGTAGAAGGAAAACTCTATCATTCATGCATGTGTGGAGTAATTGTGGTGGAATCCTTTGTTGCATTGGGATTGTAGTCTCTTTGTAACAAGTCTTCTTTTTCTTCTTTGTATCTCTATGGTAGTGAGCCCTCTGAGTTTTAGCCCTATTGGATAGTGAGTCCTTGTTTTGGATAGTGAGTCCTTATTTTAGGCAATGAGCCTCTTGTAATCGATTTTGATATTCTCTATATCATGAGTTAATCCTCACTGTGGTTTTTTCCTTATTGGGTTTTCCACATAAATTTGGTGTTACTGTGTTTGTGTGTTGGATTTAAGTTTCTGCATTGGAATTTGATGATTAATCATTTAAGCAGTATTAAGAGTTTAGTTCTAGTGACTGAATTAAAGGTTTAATTCTGTGATAGCTGATTCAGCCCCCCTCTCAATTGTTCTATTCAACAATTGGTATCAAAGTTTGGTTTCTTGGTGAAGAGCTTAACTACTTGAGGAAGGTCTAGGATGGATGGAAAAATGGTTCATGATTATTCGAGGTTGATGGAACTAATTATGGTATCTAGAAAGTATTGATGGAAGAATATATGGAGTATTGTGGATATGATGTGGAGAAAGCTTACAAGAATCCTTACACTCCTCCTACTAATGGTCTGAGTACGCTTGAAGAGATCAAAGCACATGAAGCGAATAATAAGGCGAAGTACATCTTGCAGAATAGTCTAGTACATTCCGAGTTGATTAAAGTATAAAATTTAAAGACTGTTAAAGAAGTTTGGGATGCCTTGGAAAGAGCGCATGATGGTGGTGAAAGAGTTAAAGAAGTGAGATTATAGAATTTGGAGACATAGTTTGATTTTCTACATGTCTGAGGATGAGAATGTTAAAGCTTATGTATAGAGATTGGATGAGATAGTGCTCGGAATGTGAGGACTTGGTGCTACTATTGATGAAACCAAGATTGTAAAGAAGATTCTCAGAACTCTTCCTGATGCATACAGTGAGAAGGTGAGTGCTATTAAGTAGACTATAGATTATAAGACTTGTACTAAGGATCTTCTATTAGAATTTTTGACATCTTATGAGATGAGGAAGCCGAGTTTGAGGAATGAAAGCAAATAAGAGATTTCTTGTAAAGCTACAAAAGCTGAAGATCCAAATGAAGAGAAATTTGATGAAATAGAAGCTAACTTTGTAAGAAGTGTAGTGCCCCTTTAAATTGGTCTTTCTCGAAATTTGTGTAAGTGTTTGTTTTTGGTTCATTGTCATTCAGGTATTGCTTTGGGTTACATTGCTCATATTTGCAACAATGATTTAATTAAAGTAATTATTTAAATTATTAAGAAGATTTTAGTAATTAATTATTAAATTAATTTGAAGAGGTATAATGATTTGATAATTTATACTAATATTTTATTAAAAAATGAATATGTAAATAAAAAAACATAAATTTATATTTATAAATAATGTTTATTTTCAAATTTAATATAATGGATTAATAATCCATTTATTAATGCAGTTTAATTATAAATTTAAAAATATTTGGATAAAGAGGTATTTAATAAAAATACCAAAATGAAGATTTTACCGGATATTATAATTTGGTAAAAGATAAATTTCAAAATATAAATAAATAAAAGAAATGTGTGATAGTTATTAAATTTAAATAGTTTGATTTTTTTTTTTAAAAGGTAAAACAATATTAAAAATGGTGAAAAGTTTTACCCTTAGTTGTTAATTAAATAAATTCGGAGAAAGTTAGATTTCTTCATTAAATAAAAACCATAAGATTTTAAAAGAATGTTTTGGGTTTGTGGATTATTAAACAAGGGAAATTTCCTTTAGAACAATCTATTTAAGTTTGTCTGCTTAAAATATTTTGTCCTCTTTCACCTGAGCCTTTTCACTTTTATTGGTAAGTTTTTTTTTTTTTTTTTTTATCTTCGAGAATGAGAGTTTCAACCAATATCCTTATAATAATAGCATATGCAGATTTCTAGCAATTATAAGTTGAAGATATATGTTGAGTCCCTTTTTACCTGTCACCATTTTTGGCTGCTTTAGGCGTGTGACAAATTAGTGGGTAATTATAAGCTGAAGATTTATGGTGTTTTCCTTGTTTGGCTTTAAATTCCTCATATTGAAGGGGAGAATAGAGGCCTAATAGTTAGGTTTAGGGCTCACGCCTTCTAGAGAGCTGAAATTAGTTTCCTCCATTTAGATTTATTTTCAATACAATCTTTAAGGAAGTTGGCTTAGTGTTTCAAAAGTTAACACATAAAGAACAAAATAAAATAGATAAATTAACATAAAAATAAAACTTAATTGAAATGTATGGAATACTTTTACAAGTAGCATCTATAGTAAATTAAAATAAACTTTTAGTTAATAATTTTTATGTTTGAAAAAGAAGGAAACTTACCATATGGTGTGTATTATTTTTCTTATTTAAAACTCATATTATAAATGTTACGTTCAAATTATATATATATATATATATATAATTTAATTTATGTTCTAACTACATAGACTTCTCTTTTAAAATATATTAATATATTTTTATTTTTAGGGATAATTTAATATACACCTCTAAGACTAATTATATATATGAGTCTTTTTTAGATTTAAATCTTTCTTATATCTATGTATAACTACTAATTGATGGTGTGGTAAATTGTTGGAATAATAAAGAATATGGTTTCATTAAAATTTCATAAGTAAAAATAAAATTACTTGTGTTTTTATTTGAGTAAATGGGTATTTAAAAATGATTCTTATAATTTATCACTTTAATGAGTTAGTGAGAGTAGCCTGTTTGCGTAAATGGGTAACTAGAAAATATGCTAAAATAACTGCCTTAGTGATTTTAATTAATTTAACCTGTTTGCATAAAAGGGTTATTAGAAAATTTTCTAAAATAATTGCTTTAGTAATTTTAATTAATTTAACCCATTTTCATAAAATATGCTAAAATAACTGCCTTAGTGCTTTTAATTAATTTTACAGTGGGGTACAAATAAGTTGTAAACATTAGTGATTTTAATTAATTTTACAGTGGGTACAAATAAGTTGTAGTTGTTTACAGTTTGAAAGCTTGATCAAGTACATTAGAATTAGATATATTTTCAATTACATTTTAAATTTTATCTATTCTCAAATTCTTCCAAATCAGGGTTATTTTCTAATACATTTAAATTAGGGATTATTTCCAAGTGCATTTAAAATTTGGTATAATTGCAAGAGAATTTAAATTTAAATTTATTTACAAATTAGATTTATTTTCAGTTACATTTTAGCAAGCATGGTACATTTTAATTAAATTCATTAAAGGTTATATTTTAAATTTTAATTTAATTTGAAATAATGTTTATTATTCTCATATATTTAGAGCTCGAATTATTTCTAGATACAATTCCTAATACATTTAGATTAGATCTATTTGCAGGTGCATTTAAAATTAGTTTTAATTACAAGTTATTTAAAGTTAAAATTAATTACTAATTAGTTAGGGTGGAGTCAACAAATGTAAATAGTAGATTTTAAAGTAAATTTATTTAGTTTAAAAGTAATTAAATGTATACATTCCCTTTTTAATTAAATTATTATTTTTAAGTAATAGAGGTATAGGTTATATTTTGATCTAATTATTTTGATATAATCAAGTGTATAAGTTAGGGAGTTCAAATTAAGAAAAGATCCAATGGGTTGCATATCTTAGGGCTTATCCGTTTAAAATATATTATGATCAAAATGCATTTAATTATAATTGAATATTTAATTATTTATTTCCTTTTCTTTAATAAGATTGGATTAAGTTCACATTTAAATGAATGCATATTTATAATCATCTTTGAACATGTTTAGATAGTCATTTTGTTTATATTTTGAGTGCTCATTGGAATTGATTTCTTATGCATGCTAGTCGTTCTATGATTGCTCATATTTTCCTCTTGTTCTATTTCGCTTTTGAGGTAATCTTTGTGTATTGACATGTTTTGGAAATGTTGGGAACCCTGTAATGCTTAAGTTACCTTCTTCTGATGATCATGGGAGGTAGATTGTTAGGCTTCCAGAGGCAATGGAAAACTTGGTTGTGTTGAATTTTTCCATGATTGTACCATTGTGTTCTATTGATCGTATTCTTGTTTTGAACTCTCATGGGTGTACCTTGTTCTATTATTATTTTTCCTTAGTTATGACTATGAGCGAGATGGTTCATGCCTCACACATGCATTCATTTGTGATTTTTATGCTTGATACATCCCTTGCTTTTCCTTTGTTTACCTCCAGAAGTAGTTACCTTATAAGTGGTCATTGAGATTGTCGTATGTTATGTTTTGGTTGACCTTGTGAGTTGGTCTTGTGATTGTTCTCCATCTTAGTCATGGGTCCTTTCTTGTCATCTCCTAGCATGGGGGGTGGGCCTTCGGGTCCATGTGGTCAGGTGGAACGTGCTATGCACCCCATTGGGTTCCCAAGTTGTGTCTGTGATGCAAAAGCAGATGCAAAGTCTCCAGAGCCACACTTGGTTGAAGATTGTTCTGCATTTTGTACTTTATTCTTCATTGATGCATCATTCTTGTACTCGATGTTTCTCGTTGATATAAGGGAAGCATTATGCAATATACTATCATATCCATGATGTGTTGTATCTATAGAAATATGCTCCACAATTGTACTATTGATTTATGAATTGAATTGTAATAGAATGATGTATAGTTTTCCTCTCTATTGTTTATGGATGATTGTATGTTATCATTATGTAATCTTTGGTTTCATTTGTTTTTGTTTTGATAAAATTTGGGTTTCGTAATGACCGTTTCGTGTACCCTAGAGGACGTAGATGACTTTTAAATGTATAATTACTTTTCATGTAATGAATGTATAAATTTATCATAAGCAATGTTTTGCTTTCAAAAAAATAAAATAAAATTGTGTGGTGTTTGTTGTCCTTTGGGGTTCACATGGCGGGGCATTACAAGAAAGATGAGGAAAGGCTCTGGTAAGTATGGAAGTAAGTTTCCCTTTAAATGCTTTAGTTGTGGAGAAATAGGTCATTATGCTGCAAAGTGTCAAGAAAGAGCTAAAAGGTATAAACAAAGATATGAGTAAAAAAAGAAAGGAAAGAATATTAACATAGGTTACTATGTGAATGAGAATGCTAGTATATATGATGAGGATTCAGAATATGAAGATCTAGATGACAATGAATGCTTGTTCTTGGCAATTAAAGATGAACCTACTTCTAATAATTCTAAAAGACATGTAAAAGAAAGCTCTTCAGAGAAGGAGAAAAATGAAGGTATGATTATCTCTGCCCTACATGCTAAACAAGAGAAAAATTACCGGGTAGTTGATAGTGGTTGTTCACATCACATGAATGGTGATAAAGGTAAGTTTTTTAAGCTTGAAAAATATGATGGAGGCTTGGTTATGTTTGGAGATGATACTGGTGCTAAAATATGTGGGATAGGTTCAGTAAGTTTTGATGGCAAGCACCATACTGACGATGTTTACTATGTGAAGGGTTTAAGGCATAATTTTTTGAGCGTTGGTTAGATGTGAAAAAAATGATATGATCTTATGTTTAAATATGAGAAATGCAAGATCCAAAGAGGATTCAGGACATTCATTTCTACAAGAAGGAAATCTGAAGGAAATATCTATCAACTGAAGGGTGCTGATGGATGATGCTTTATGACTCAGATTAATGATAGTTGGTTATGGCATAGGAGAATGTGTCACATGAATTTTGATAACTTAGCAAGGATTAGTATTGTTCAAGCCATGAGAGATTTACCAAGAATTACAAAGCTTGTTAATGCTATGTGCAAGAATTGTCAGTTTGGAAAGCAAGCAAGAAATCATTATAGATCAAAGGAACAATCCACTACCAGACTACTAGATTTAGTTCATACAGATCTCTATGGTCCTACAAGAGTGAGAAATCTACTTGGTGAAAGGTACTTTATGCTTTTAATTGATGATTATTCTAGATATAAATGGGTTACATTTCTTAGAGAGAAATCAGATGCATTAGATAGATTCAAAGCATTCAAAGCAATAGTTGAAAATGAAGTGAACTTGAAGATAAAATGCTTAAGGTTTTACAGAGGTGGAGAATTCACCTCCCATGAGTTTAATATGTTTTGTGAAGTGCATGGAATAAAAAGATAGTTATCTGCTCTGAGAACTCTTCAACAAAATGGAGTTGTTGAAAGAAAAAATAGAACAATTCAAGAGGCTACTAGATCAATGATTATTGAGGTTGGTTTACTAGAAGTTTACTGGAAAGAAGCTATTCATACTATTGTTTTTGTATTCAATCGAGTGCAAGCTAGAGAAAACAATACAAAGACTCCCTATGAGCTATGGCATGGAAGAATTCCTACTATTAAATATTTTAAGGTATTTAGAAGCAAATGTTAGATCATAAGAGATGAAAATTTAGGAAAATTTGATGAAAGAAGTGATGAAGGTATTTTTCTTGGATATTCTACTACAAGAAAGGAATATAGATGTTTGAATAAAAGATTGAGAAAGATTGTAGAGAGTTCAAATGTTAAGGTTGATGAGACAATGAAGAATTCTATTGATAGTGATGGATATGAATCTGATGAACATGAGTGTGTAAGAATAGAAGAAATTTTGGAAGAACAAGAAAAAGATGAGCAAGAGAAGTAGGATGAACATAAAGAAAGGGAAGAAGATGCTCTAGTGATGTCCCCTAGGACACCTAGATATGTACAGAAGAATCATTCAAAAAGTTAGATTACTAGAGATAAGACTAAAGGAGTAGTAACTAGAAGTAGAGCTGCTGCTAAAGTGAATATGTGCTTACTTTCTAAGATTGAAGTGAAGACAGTAAGTGAAGCTTGTAAAGATGAACATTGGATGGAAGCAATGAAAGAACTTATGCAGATTAAGAAGAATCATACTTGGGAATTGGTCCCAAGACTGGTATATAAAATAATCATTCGATCGAAGTGGGTATTCAGAAACAAGTTAAATGAGAATGGAGAAGTTGTTAGAAACAAAGTGAGGCTTGTGTGTAAAGGTTACTCACAAGTAGAAGGCATAGATTTTCAAGAAATTTTTGCTCCAATAGCAAGAATGAACACTATAAGGATGTTCTTAGCATTTTCTACTCATAAAGACTTTAGGTCTATTAGATGGATGTCTTGAGTCAACATTTTTGAATGGCAAGCTAGAAGAAGTCTATATGGAACAACCAGAAGGATTTCAGTTGACAGAGCAACCAAATATGGTGTGTCGATTGAAGAAAGCTTTATATGGATTGAAGCAAGCTCCTAGAACTTGGTATGGGAGGTTAGATACGTATTTGATTCAACAAGGTTTTAATAAGGTATGACAGATAGTAATTTGTACTTTAAGATTGAAATTGGAAAAATCTTGATAGTAGTTGTGTATGTTGATGATATTATCTTTAGAGGAAATGAAAATATGTGCAAGATGTTTGTGGAAGAGATGCAAAAATAATTTGAAATGTATATGTTTGGGGAAATGAATTTATTTCTTGGGCTACAGATTAATCAAACAAAGAAAGGAATTTTCATTTCACAGTCGAAGTATGTGAGAGAGATGCTGAAGAAGTTTGGAATGGATGGTTCCAAACCGGTAAGTAATCCTATGGTGACTGGTTACAAATTGGGTAAAGATGATAATTCACCTAAGGCCGATCAGAGCAAGTATAGATCTATGATTGGAGGACTATTGTATTTGACTACTACTAGACTGAATATATTGCATGTTGTATATCTTGTGGCTAGATTTCAAGAAGATCATAAGGAAACACATGTTGCTGCAGTTAAAAGAATTTTCAGATATTTGAATGGCACTCCATATTATGGATTATGGTATCCTAAAGATATTGGATTTACTCTTAGTGCCTATATAGATGTAGATTGGGTTGGATGTGTAGATAAAAAAAAGAGTACACATGGTGGTGCATTCTTTCTTGGATGCAGATTGGTGGCATGGTCAAGTAAAAAGCAAGATTCAGTCTCTTTGTCTACTAATGAAGCTGAGTATATTACTGCGACATCTTGTTGTACACAAGTTCTATGGATGAAACATACATTGAAAGATATCATAATGGTGTATGATGATCCGATTTCTATTTTATGTGATAATACAAGTGAAATTAAAATTTCAAAGAATCCTGTGAAGCACTCAAGGACAAAGCATATATCTATCAGGTATCATTTCTTGAGAGAGAAGGTAATGGAGAATGAAGTAAAGCTTGAGTATGTTCCGATGAAGGATCAAGTGGCTGATATTTTCATGAAGGCTCTTCCTAAATATACTTTTGAGTATCTCTGGGAGAAGTTAGGGGTCATTGCCCCCCCTTTCTTGAACTAGATGCATATGGAGATTCATTAGTTTGGTGGATCTATGGATCTATCTTTCTTCTGGACTAATGTTTTGGTGGTTACTTCTCAAGGGGAGTAGGTAGTATCAGGTGTTGTTATTATGAGTATTTTGTTTATCATGTCAAAGGAGAAATCAATATAAAATATATTTTTCCTTTTCCATTGATGTCAAAGGGGGAGAAGAAGCATGTTAAAAAAAGAGGAAGAATGAGAGAAGGAGCATGCAAGATATTATCTACTAAGGGGGAGAAATAGAAAAATGTATTCAAGGCTAGTATGTTGTCTTTGATGGTTTTTCACATCATGTGTTGCCATCAATGACAAAGGGGGAGATTGTTGCAAGAATGAAAATATGGATGGTATTGTGGAAAAATTGAAGTTGTCATTGATGTCAACTGGTCAACTAGTTATCTACTAGTTGCTATTGGTTGTATATGTCAAAGATATTGAGAAAATTTTAATGAAGATTGCTTCAAGTTTTGGTCCAGATTTGCTCCTATGGTTGTGCGATTCATATATGTTGTTCATGATTGTTAGAAGATGCTTTATCAAGATTTTTGGTTGCTGATTCATTGTACAGTGCAAGTTGTGTTCACTAGTTGTGAACTGTGGTTTTCAGTGCTTTTTGGTTGAGGTCCAGGATAAATGTTGTTGGTCTAGATTTCTCTTTGATGAAGTCTTATGACTTGCAGTTTTAGAGTTTTGTTGCCTTGATTCCATTAAAGATAGTTTTAACATTTGGAAGATTCATGTTTAATGGTTCTATGTGTTTTACACTATTTTGGTCGACCTTGTGTGAAATACTACTTTTGAGGATGATGAAGTGTGTTGGATCTATTTGGGTCCTTATGAAGTGTGTGTTTCGGTGACCCTCATTCTAATTCCACCATAGGATGTTTTGGTTCTGACCTAATTTGAATTTGAATTTGGATGGCCGACTTTTGGATATGTTTCAAAGTTGAATGGTATAAATGCAAGATGAGTTAATGGTCAAATATGATACACGAGCAAAGAAGAAGAGTGATAAGAGAAAAGAGGAAGTGCAGTTTTATGCGATATTGAATCTATTCAGTAAGTGTGTGTGGTGTGAGTGAGACAAATCGGTGCGAAGTGTAATGCTAAGTTTTTGGATGTAGTGAGAAAAAGGAAAACTCTATCATTCATGCATGTGTGGAGTAATTGTGGTGGAATCCTTTGTTGCATTGGGATTGTAGTCTCTTTGTAAAAAGTATTCTTTGTCTTCTTTATATCTCTGTGGTAGTGAGCCCTCCGAGTTGTAGCCTTGTTGGACAATGAGTCCTTGTTCCGGACAATGAGTCCTTATTTTAGGTAGCGAGCCTCTTGTAATTGGTTTTGATATTCTCTATAGTGTGAGTTAATCCTCATCGTGGTTTTTCCCTTATTGGGTTTTCCACGCAAATCTAGTGTTACTATGTTTGTGTGTTGGATTTAAGTTTCTGCATTGGCATTTGATGATTAATCATTAAGCAGTATTAAGAGATTAGTTCCAAAGATTGAATTAAAGGTTTAATTCTGTGACAATTGATTCACCCCTGTCTCAGTTGTCCTAATCAACAGGTTCTAGATGCGAGTTGGTTACAAGAGAGGTAAGTATTGCTGATTTTAAGATAAATATTTTCTATAAGTATGCAAGGCATAGCCACAGGTTGCAGTGGTTGGATTGACAATTCAGAATGTCTAAGGACTCTTTCCCAATTTGAACTATTGTATTTGTAGTTGATTTTTCCAAAGATTACACATTGCAACCACAAAATGAAGTACAATCACAATATTATAATTCTATTCAAATTGTTATTTTTTTCCACATAACATATAGACATGCCCCTGATAGTACAAAAGAGGATAGGAAGATAATCAAGGAGTACCTTTTTTACATGAGTGATGATAAATCTCATTCATTTGAGTTTGTGCAACATTGTTTTGAAATTTTTTTGAGTTCTTGCAGGAAAAAATGTATTGCAATGTGTCAACATCTCATTTGGTAAGATAAATGCACAAGGAAATTCAAGAATTCTCACATGTTTTATTTGTTGAGCAGGATGCATATAGAGAGGGGTGTACCACATATTTGGAGTTTTTTTGGTGTAGGTGCATGTATGAAGAGGGATTTGGTTAAGGAAAAAATGAAGATCAAAGGTGGTGCGACATTTAGTGATGCACATTCTATTGTTGATTGGTGTACTTATGCATTATCACAAGGAGGGACACTTGATTCACAAGTGTGCAGGTTCTTTTGGTTGGTTGAGGAGGGCATAGTGGGAGACAAATTAGAATGTCAAACACTTAGAGAATCTTCAAAGATGCATTTATTTTGAAGCTTAGATGTAGGTGCATGAACCATATAGACACGAGAGTTGGCTTATTTTTGTCAAAATTGTATTCAGTGTGATTGGGATCAATGTGAGTCAAGTGAGTGGGTAGATACATGGATTCCACAATACCTAACCCCTTTATCTGTAGCACAGTCCTCTTTAGAA
Source organism: Sequoia sempervirens (assembly GCA_007258455.2). Taxonomy (NCBI): domain Eukaryota; kingdom Viridiplantae; phylum Streptophyta; class Pinopsida; order Cupressales; family Cupressaceae; genus Sequoia; species Sequoia sempervirens. The sequence continues at coordinate 122,280 of VDFB02156278.1, read as the reverse complement.
GATGAAGTGGAAAGTTCACTTGACTATGACCATATTTTAGATCTTGTACAACCAGGACATGTCTATGTAGTTGTAGCACCACAGGGGAATGAAGAGATATTAGACTATTGGTTGGTACAATGTTTATAGGGAAAGATGAAGCTAACACAATCAATGATAAATGATGATGGGTTCATGTATCCTGCAAGTTTAGTTTTTTTTTCTAGAACTTGGTTGCATTACCATTTCATCATCATTTAGGTTGTTTAGAATAATATAGATTTGTTATTCTAAGCATTTGCATTACCATTTCATCATCATTTAGGTTGTTTAGAATAATATAGATTTGTTATTCTATATACCCATTTCATCATCATTTAGGTTGTTTAGAATAATATAGATTTGTTATTCTAAGAAAATTTTCTAGTTTGCTTTAACATTTTATCATCATTTAGGTTGTTTAGAATAATATAGATTTGTTATTCTAAGCATTTTTTCTAGTTTTCATTATCATTTCATCATCATTTAGGTTGTCTAGAATAATATAGATTTGTTATTCTAAGTATATTTAGTTCTTGATAAAAAACTAATGATCATATAGGTTTGGTTGTTGTTTCTAGAACTTGGTTGCAAAAATATATGATTAGAAAGAATGGCATACCTGTTTGAAGACAATGAGAAACAAAAAACCATTCTCATGTATTCACACCTTGTTATAGCAACAAATGTCAAGTTATTGAGACATCATGCTAGACCAAAAAAAAAAGGAACTATGGATGATTAGTAGTGTTGATCATGAAACATTCCTTGTTACTCTGAAGGTAAGAGATGACCCTTTAGACACACTTGCGTAGCAAACCATTTGTTGTATGGGAATTTATGATATTGTTCATCTTATTTTGATTAATGTTCATAATAATTAAATTGCTTGATCTGCTAAGGTTCATTATTTAGGTTATTTAAAATAATATAGATTTGTTATTCTAGTTTGCATTACCATTTCATCATCATTTAGGTTGTTTAGAAAAATATAGATTTTTTATTCTAAGCATATTTTCTAGTTTTCATTACCATTTCATTATCATTTAGGTTGTTTAGAATAATATAGATTTGTTATTCTAAGCATCTTTTTTATTGCGATCATTTAGATTTGTCATTCTAAGTATATTGTGATGTTTGTGGCACGATGGACCATGGAGTTGCTGTGACAATAGCCATATCTGATCCTTTGGTAGAGGTATGCAACATATTAGTAAATTTGACATTATATTTTCTCTTCTATGGTCTATTATTAAAAAATTTCATGATGCTTGTATATAGTTTAGTTTCTATCTTGATGGTTGCTATAGGTGCTTGTCACTCTAGAATGTCAATGTGCTACTGTTGTGGAAGAATGTGATGATTATTTTGTTATATGCCATTCCACAATTTTTAATTTCTATATATTAGCATATATATACTTCTTATTCTATTAGTTGCATCTCTAGATGAGTGAAGAGAGGAGGACTAGTGGCACATTTGAAAGACAAAAGAATCAACATAAACTCCATCCAACCGATTGCAAAGGAAACATGTGATCAATTTCCTTCCCCTAGTGGGAAATGACTATGTATTAGGGTCGTTTGTTGTATGCCTACATGGAATTTTGTAAATCCTATATTTGATAGAAATTCTTGAATGATGATATCATGCGTATTGTGTAAGTTGTATCTTAAATGTTGTAGGAATGGGTGTTGATCATGACTTGCGACTTACAACTTACATGCATTCAAGTGTATACTTTACAACTTGCATCTATAATTTGTGATTATGAGTATTCCAATGTATACTTTGCGACTTATGTGTTTTCATGCATATACTTTGTATTCATGTGTGTACTTCATGACTTATGTGTATTTGAGTAAATTCTTGACTTATTCATTGATTCCTAGCATAAACCCACCAATCCAGACGTGTTGGAACTATCAGTTTGGTCACATGAGGAGAAAAACAAAAATTACACCCATTTGCACTTTTACACTACATCCATCTGATCCTTTTTCCATCAAATGAAAACTCCACAGGTCATGGAAAAACACCTTAGAGATATCAAAAACTATGAAAGGTTATTGAAGAGGGGCCTTAAGTGATTTTGTAGCCTCAGATCGATTGTTTCTAAGTGGCATGGTTTTTGAGTAACAACTTGTCAAAGATTGCTGCCTTTTTGCACTTTGGAATCTTAAGGGATATCGCCAGTCCAATGTAGTTCAAATTGTTTCGATGTGTTTGGGTGTGAAACATGACCATGCCTAGTATAAACCCACCAATTTGGACATGTTGGAACTGTTGGTTTGGTCACATGAGGAGAAAAATGAAAGTTACACCCCTTTGCACCTTTACATTGCATCCATCTAACCCTTTTTCCATCAACTAAAAACTCGACACCACTGGAAAATGCCTTAGAGATATAAAAAACCAAGATCTAGGTTATTATAGATGGGCCCTACATGATCCTGTAGCCTCAGATGGATTGTTGCTAGGTGACACGGTTTCTGAGTAAGACCTCGTCAAAGATTGTTTCCTTTTAGCACTTTGAAATCTTAAGGGATATCGTCGGTTTGATGTAGTTTGAACTATTTTTGCATGTTTGTGTTTGAAATAGGACCATGTCTAGCCTAAACATACCCATCCAGATGCATTGGAACTATTTTTATAGTAGACTAACCTCCTTTTCATTGATGATAAAATATTCTTCTTATCTTTTCATTCCTTTTCTAAGTGGTTAATTTTAGTCTTCATTTGTTTTGCTTCAATTTCAATACTTAGGACATCCCTTTTTTTGATAGAGTTTTCAACACTTAGGACAACTTCATTTGTTCAAATCCACTTATAGCATCATCTCTCACTTTCTTTTCCTACACAAATTCTTACCAAATACAAAACCTCAATTGTGTTAGGTTGAATGGCATATATGACAACAATTATGATATAACAAGTTTAGTGTGGTTCAAGGTTGATTGACATATACGAAAATATCATATGAGTGTTATTTATTTTGCGTGAAGTGTGCATTATGACTAGTGTGCATCAAGACCATATGGTATGCCTAGTTTGCTTATGCATGCATTATGGTTAGAAAAATTCATTGTTGTGCATTACGATAATACAAATTGCATGTGGAAGGTCAAATAGCATGCATGTCGTGGAGTTGTATTTGGTTTGTGTAACGCCCTGCCACACAACCCTAGAGGAAGTTGCAATTAACTACTAAAACGCACTTTTTTTTTTGTTTAAGTACAAATAACATGCAAGTTCACTACCCATTGCCAACAACCTCGAAGGTTATGAGACTAAGATTACTTTAAAACCCAAACAAGAAACATGAATTGAAAACATAACATTTAATTACTTAAAGAATTAAGAACACATACATTCCATACATGACAAATTACATCAAAGAATAAGAAATACCACATGATTTCAAATAACAATCATTTAACAATAAGATTACAACCCTCATTCCCCGAATGAGGTAAATCCAATAAGCATGGTTACATAATACATATTCCACCTCGATAACAAATGAGGGGTAATTAATTATAAGATTCAACTAAAATGAATAAAGCATGAAATGAAACTGGATCTCACGAGCTCTCCAACTGGAAATCTCGTCCACATGAACAAGAAGAAAACCCAACGGAGTAAGGTGCACGTTCCACCCAACCAAGTGATACTCGAAGGCTCACCCCTCGTGCTAGGAGATAGTAACAAGGATTTTTAGACAAGACCATCTACCTCTAGACATAGGCTAATACATAACTGAACTGAATCAAATGCAAATACAACATCATTGAACACGAAGGTTACAATGCTTTCAGAGTTAAATAATCAATTGCATCACTGATACAAACATGCTGCTGACTTAGGAGAAGTGTCATCACAATGTTACATGGGATATCCTAGTAAGTTTTCCTAGGTCCTGACCCCCATCTTGGGATATCCTGGAAACCTCTAATGACTCTTGACCCCTCATGCAAACCAATGTAGAATCAGTTATCTCTCGTAAAGATAAGATAACGATCAAACCATTCTAGGCCTTCTCATCCCATCCCAAGTCTATACAAGCCCTTGCGTCCATGAGCGAGGAAAAATTAATCTTATTAAGTGTTTGATACTACCTAATTCCTCTAATCGGTTTATTTACATTATCACTAGATTAACTAACTTACAATGAGTTACCCTGGCACCACTTTGTGTGCTAGCCCTCATTGCAAGCCACTCCTCTAAGACAACATGTGGAATAACTCCACAACCCAAGGGTACACAAGTGCGACCTAAGAATATTAAATCCCTATCCATGACATAAAGTCAACACATCTCGTTTGTGATAACCGGGTATCTAACTGGATCTTTTTAGGCACACTACCCAAGGCAATTCAAGTTAAGTTACATTCTCCATCTCAAGAAAATGCATCTGGAAGTCTTACATAGACAATTACCCAATTTTCCCCACAACTAGAACAAGAGAAAACACAACTTAAAAAGAAATTTTTTTTGGCATCATATTAATCTAACTTTAGGATTTCCTAAATCTGAACAATTCAATAATACATCACTTGCAAACATCTTACATTTGCAACATTAAGTAATTCAAAAACCTAATTGTTTAATTCCATTGACAATGTAAATAAGGGACTAAATCAAATACTTTACTTCAAATTTTCTCAATTACAATTGATAATAACAATCAATTTTTTTTTTTAAATAAAAATATTTTCTTCTGGAATCAACCTTTGCATCTTTTATAATAAAAATAATTTTAAAAAAAAATTATATTTAAATATAATGTTTAAACATATAAATATTATTTAAATACTTTATAAAATCCATATATATTTCCAACAAAATTTAAATAAACTCCCAATTATTTAAAATATATAATATATATTATATATATAATATATGCATATTATATAATATATATATATATATATAATATATATATATTATATATATATTATATATATATATATATATTTATTATTTTATAATAATAAATAAATTTTTTATAATTATTTATTATTATTTTTAAATAAAAACATTTTCTTGAATCAACCTTTGCATCTTTTATAATAAAAATAATCTAAAAATAATAATTATATTTAAATATAATGTTTAAACATATAAATATTATTTAAATACTTTATAAAATCCATATATATTTTCAACAAAATTTAAATAAACTCCCAATTATTTAAAATATATAATATATTATTATTATTATATTATTATTATTTAATATATATATATATAAAATAAAAAATAAAAAAAAAAAATAAAAAATGAATTTCAAACCCCGGTTAAATGCACGCAGGTCAACCCTATGGGTGGGGCTGCTATGCACCTCCCCACAAGGGTGCGCGTCATACACACAGTCCCTCCCCACAAGGGTTGCAACCTGTGTGCAAGCCACACAGTCCGCCTCCTTTGTGGTTGGGGGCGACTGTGGGGGTAGCTTCCCCTGCCTCCCCAAAATTTTTAAACAATTTTTTTTTTATACAAAAAACAATACAATAAATTCCCTCTGTGGAATTTTCTAGAACTTTAACTTTGAGAAATTTTTTTTAACAGAAATAAGAAAAAAATTCCCAATTAAAACATAGAAAATTGTATAAATAAAATACATACATATATATATATATATGTATGTATGTATGTATGTATGTATGTAAACACAAAAATCTACATTTATAGTCAAATTGGAAAAATTCTTATAACAGAAAAACCACAACAATTCATTTTCAAGCACCATTTTTTTTTAAATTTCAATTTCTAATTTGAAATAGAAAATTTCAACTCCCAAAACAGAGGTTTTCAAATTTCTTTTTGTTTCTATTCCAATTCTTCTGTTGTATGAGCTTGTTTTTCCACAAGAATCTAAATTTTTCCATGATTCCAACAGGGTTTTCAAATTTGTTTGCAACAAGTTTTCAAAATTTAAAATCCAAAATTTCAAAACAATAAAACAAGGAAGAACCTATTTTGAAGCTTGAATAAGAAGAGATCTGGTGTTGAGCTGCAAATTCCAATTTCTCCAGAATCCTTCCAAATCTTCACTCCAAATCCAAAGTGTATCCAAAAACAAGAGAAAACCTTCCTTCTTTCTTCACAACAAATTTTCTCCAAGCATGAAAAATCTCCCCTCAATTCTTCCCCAAATTTAGTCAACTTCTCCAAAAAATCCCACACCCACCATAGTTATTTCCCTCATGCATTTTTGGATATTTTATTTATTTTTTTAAAATTTAAAACTACAATTTCCTTTCAACAAGAATTTAATACTTTTTTTAAAATTTCTTTCAAAAAGAATTTAAAGTTTTTAATAATTTCTTTTCAAAAGAATTTACAAATTTTCTTTTCAAAAATAATTTAACACTTTTAATTCCATGCACTTTTCAAAACAACATTAATTATTTAATTTATTTACTCCACAAATAAGTTTAATTAATCAATTCAACACAATTAATTTAATTAACCAATTAAATAAATCTAATCCAAGATTAGATTATTTTATTAATTAAATTAAATTAATTAATAAATTAAATAACATTTCTAGTTCATTATAACCAAATTTATTTAATCAACAACTTAACTACGTAAGCCATTTATTTTCCTTTATAACTTTGAAATTAAAGAATAACCAAGGTGAAATGAACAAAATTATAACAACTAAACCCATCTACAACCCGGCGACACACTGTGACTAGGGTGATGACTTGGCATAGAAAACTTAGCTACTATCTCCCAATCAAATATCGTTGGCCAATGGACATGCTCAAACCTGTGAAACCAGGTGGATTCGATGTCCTGTACTTGTCAACCTGTGAAAAAAGAGTATATCGAACTTGCATATATATAATATAATAAACACATCATGAAGAGGAAATCATGGAATCATAGGGCACTCGCAAGCGAGTGGTGCAATCTCGTCCCCTTCACCAATACAGTATTATTGACTGACAAATCTAACATCAATAATATAATCAAAAGCATAAAGCATCATTAATTCAAATATTTGTTAAGCTAATCCAAAACATGCCATAATGATAACATCAAAATAAAATACCATCACATCAAAATATAACATTCACATCACTTTACAGTTTGCGATCAAATAGTAACCAAGTACCATAGTCAAAGTAATAACAGAAACGAAGCATAACAAAGAAGAACACTATTCGATCAAAAAGAAAAAATGGAGGGGTGCTACATTCTCCCCCCTAGGGTCAAGCTTACTCGTGGAAGCCTGCAAATAAATAGGGATAGAGCTCCCTCATTCTAGCTAAATCTTCCCAAGTGGATGACGTGTCATCCCTAGGATCCCATTGGACCCTAACCTGATCAATATCTTGCCCTCGAAGAGCAAGCATTATGCGCTCCATTACGACCACAAGCTCTAAAGCCAGCTGCCTGTCCTCTACCTGTAATGCATTCCAATCAAGTACATGAGAAATGTCTGGATGGTATGGCTGAAGAACTGAAACATGAAAAACATTGTGAATATGCGAGAGACTGGGTGGTAAAGAAAGATGGTAAGCAACTGGACCAATCTTCTTGATTATCTCAAAGGGTCCGACAAAGCGGGGTGCCAACTTAGAGCCCTTCCCATAACAAATTGGACTCTTTTGCGGATGCACCTGCAAGAAGACTCTATTGCCCACAGAAAACTGATGATCCACTCTATGCGCATTTGCATACTTCTTCTGTCTATCCTGCACTGCCACCAAGTGCTCTCTAATCCTATCCACCTGTTGCTCCATATCCTGCAACATCTCAGGACCCAAAGTTACTCTATCCTCCAGTCAATCCCAACTCAAGGGAGTACGACATGGTCGCCCATACAATGCCTGGAATGGAGGCATGCCGATAGAACTCTGGAAACCATTATTATAAGCGAACTCTACCAAATAGAGATAATCTTCCTATCGCGTTTGTTGGTCCATCACATACATACGTAACATGTCCTCGAGGATCTGATTGACCCTCTCGGTCTATCCATCTATCTCTAGGTGGTAAGATGAATTGAAGTTCAACCGTGTCCCCATTGCATGCTATAATGAAGTCCAAAGACCTGAGGTGAACACTGGATCCCTATTAGAAATAATTCAATGCAAAATACCATGTAACCTCACTATGTCCTCCATGAACACTCTGGCTATAGACGATACAGTATAGGAAGAGTGAATAGGTGAGAAGTGTGCCACCTTCTTCAACCTATCAACTATCACCATAATCGCATCATGTCTTCTCGAAGAGTTGGGTAAACCAACAATGAAATCCAATGAGATTATATCCCACTTCCACTCTGGTACTAAATGCAGTTGCAAAAGTCCTGCCAGATGCTGGTGTTTAGCCTTCACCTGCTGACACTCAAGACATCATGACACATAATCTACAATATTGTGCTTCATCCCTGGCCAAAAATAAAACTGATGCATATCTACATACATCTTCTTCACCCCTGGATGGGTTGAATAAGGTGCATGATGTGCTTCAGTCATGACCAAGGTGCGAAGATCACCTGATGAAGGAACGTATATGCATCCCATGTGCCTCAATATCTCATTTGAATCCAGAGAATATCTTGAATACCTGCCCTCAAAGGGTCTGCCTGCCTCAATCTCTGTCCTAACCTCCTAATACCAACTATCTGTTGCAAGGGCAGAAAAAATATGACTTCGCAAATCTACAACAAGAGTCAACTCAGATATCTCATGCCTTCGCCTACTGAGTGCATCTGTTACAATATTCTCCTTTCCCTAGATATACTTCACTTCGAAGTCATACTCACAGAGAAACTCCATCCAACGCCTCAGCCTAACATTAAGGTTGGGCTATGTGAAAATATACTGAAGGCTTATGTGATCACTATGCAACTCAAACCTATGGCCAAGAAGGAAATGTCTCCATCTCGTCAATGTATGAACAACTACCGCTAACTCTAGATCATGTGTGGGGTAGTTCAACTCATGATCCTTGAGCTTCCATGAATCGTATGCAATGCCACGACCCTCTTGCATCAACACTGCACCTAATCCCTCCAAGGACACATCTGTACAAACTACAAAGTCCTTAGTTGGATCAGGTATCACAAGTATTGGTGCACTGGTCAACTTCTCCTTAAGATTATGAAACGCTGCCTCACACTTCTTTGACCACACAAACCTCTTCCCTTTCCTCTGAAGGGAGGTGATAGGATACCCTATTCTTGAAAATCCCTACACAAAACGCATGAAATAACCCACTAGCCCCATAAAGCTACGTATCTCTGCCACATTCGTGGGTGCAAGCCAATCTGAGATCCCTTGGATCTTTGCAGGATCCACTGAAATACCTTCCCCTAAGATCACATGACCAAGGTACTAGACCTCAGTCTTGAAGAATTCACACTTCGACAGGTTGGAATAAAGTTGATTATCTCGTAAGCATTGTAATACCTACCGCAAATGTTCCTCATGCTCTTCCACTGTCCTAGACTATATCAAAATGTCATCAAGGAACACAAGCACAAATCTATCTAGGTATGTATGAAATACCTTGTTCATTAGACTCATGAACATAAAGGGTGCATTTGTCAACCCGAACGGTACTACTGTGAACACATAGTGACCATACTGCGTTCGAAACACTATCTTATGGATGTCCGATTCGAAGATACGAAGCTGATGATATCCTGACTTAAGATCAATTTTTGAAAAGATTGTGGCACCCTTGATTTGATCGAATAGATCATCAATCCTAGGAAGCAGATATCGATTCCTGATGGTCACTTTGTTCAATTGTTGGTAATCAATACATAACCGAAGTGAATCGTCCTTCTTCTTCATGAAGATAATTGGTGTTCCCCATGGAGAAACACTAGGGTGAATGAAACCTTTCTCTAACAACTCCTCAAGCTGCAAGCGAAGCTCTTTCAGCTCTTGGGTGGTCATACGATAAGGAGCTTGTGAAATGGGTTCTGATCTAGGTACAAGGTCTATCTTGAAGTCTATGTCCCTCTGAGGTGGCATCCCTGGAATCTCATCTAGAAAGACATCAAAATACTCTTGAAGAATGGGGTGACTATTGAGAGAGACTTTCTCTCCTTCACCACCTAAATCCAAATCATCCACTATAACAATCAATAACTAGCAACCCTGATGCACACACCTTCTTAACTGCATAGTTGAGATGACCCTCAAGGAATTTGGCCTTTGAACTCCCACTATCTCGACTTCTCTGCCAGATGCCTCAATGCATCAAATCAACTTATGTTGACAATCTATGACCGCACTATGCGCCTCTAACCAATCCATCCCTATGACAACGTCATAGGAACCCAATGGAATAACTCAGAGGTCCATTGTAGTATGGAGAGGTCCAATCTCCAATCTACACTCTGGTACAAGGGAATGGGATGCAACTCTCGCACCCGAGGCTAACTCAACCTGCCACCTATCGACTCGCCTTACTGCACCCAATCTACATCACGTCACGACGAAAGAAGAAATGAAGGAGTTTGACACTCCATAATCAAACAAAATGGTAACTGGGTTACCCAACAATATACCATATGTCTTAACGACAATACTTTGATGCTCTGCTTGACGGTTATCAACCACTGCAAAAACACGATTCCCTCAGCCTGCATCTCCAACTATCAACTCAGATGCCACTGGTCCCTGAGAAAAACTAGATGTGCCCCTGTTGGGACACATTCTAGGTATATGATCCTGCTAGTCACATGTGAAACACCTAGTACCTCTGCCATAGCCCCTGCCTCCAGGTGGGGTGCTAGACTGCTGCGCACTGCCCTTGAAAGTGGACTGAGAACTTTACGTCGGCTGATCAAAGCTGAAGCATTTCATATGCCTCCAGTTCATGTCCCCCTGCCTCTACTGGAAACCTTTATGTTTCCCCTGAGAAACTTGCTGCTGCTACTAACCACTTTGCGAAGGTCCATGCTGAGCCCTGGAAGGTGCACCTCCCTAAGGCTGACCTCCTCTAGCACTAGACCCTGTTGTTGAACTGCTAACTATCTAAACACCCATGTGGCCTCCCAGTGCCATGGCCAGATTATCCTCTACTAGACGTGCTTTCTCCACCGCTGCCTCCATGGTTTTGGGTTCGAAAACCCTCACACCTCCGCTAAGACGGGTGTTTAAGCCCCTAACAAAGTGGTGAACCAACATCCCCTCATCATCTCCTATCCCTGCATACTGTTTGAGATCGTAGAAGTGTCGCTCATATTGCTCAACTGATAAGGCCAACTGACGCAAAGTGTGAAACTCATCGCCTTGATGCTGATGCAAGTGCTCGGATAGGAAACGAGCTCTAAACTACTCTAGAAAAAACTCTCAAGATACTGAGTTAATGTCAATGTGGAGCTTTTGCTCCTCCAGCCTCCACCATGTGGATGCGAACCCCCGCAAATGCATGATAGCACACTGCGCTTTGGTATTGATGCTGTAAGGATGCATAGCAAAACACCTATCAAGGTCTATAAGCCAAGTCTCAACCTCTAACCTAGTGCCTGCTCCATCATACAGTGGTGGATGTGCCCTAAGTAGATCTCTCATATGCATCTCTGACTGAGGTGGAACTTCCCTCTCACCAAGATTACCTTGAACCTTGGCCTGCCTCTGACTAAGGAGCGCTAATGCCTCCTCAAGTGCTCTACACGTAGCCTTAATCCCTGGAGGATTCTTCTGTCGATCGCTACCCCCTAGGACATTCTGTGATTCCTGATGTTCTTCCTGATCTGGAATAAGTGGAACATGAGGAGGAGAGTCATGTTGACTCCCATCGTGACCGCCTACACGGCCATGTCCACACCCTCTACCTCTTCTGCATGTGGGAGGCATAATCCTACATAGACACATCAAAGCATTAGGTAAGGTACACAACTTAAAATCTACACAACTAAAATCTTAATGGGTTCATCATAATCCCAGAGTACCCAGTGTTTAAACCTGGCTCTGATACCATGTGTAACGCCCCGCCACACAACCCTAGAGGAAGTTGCAATTAACTACTCAAATGCATAATTTTTGTTGTTGTTTAAGTACAAATAACATGCAAGTTCACTACCCATTTCCAACAACCTCTAAGGTTACAAGACTGAGATTAATTTAAAACCCAAACAAGAAACATGAATTGAAAACATAACATTTAATTACTTAAAGAATTAAGAACACATACATTCCATACATGATTATTTACATCAAAGAATAAGAAATACCACATGATTTCAAATAAAAATTATTTAACAATAACATTACAACCCTCATTCCCCGAATGAGGTAAATCCAATAAGCATGGTTACATAATACATCTTCCACCTCGATAACAAATGAGGGGTAATTAATTACAAGATTCAACTGAAATGAATAAAGCATGAAATGAAACTGGATCTCACGAGCTCTCCAACTGGAAATCTCATCCACACGAACAAAAAGAAAACCCAACAGAGTAAGGTGCACGTTCCACCCAACCAAGTGATACCCGAAGGCTCACCCCCCGTGCTAGGAGATAGTAACAAGGATTCCTAGACAAGATCATCTACCTCTAGACACAGGCTAATACATAATTGAACTGAATCAAATACAAATACATCACTGAACACAAATGTTACAATGCTTCCAGAGTTAAATAATAAATTGCATCACTAATACGAACATGCTGCTGACTTAGGAGAAGTGTCATCACAATGTTACATGGGATATCCTGGTAAGTCTTCCTAGGTCCTAATCCCCATCTCGGGATATCCTGGAAACCTCTAATGACTCCTGGCCCCTCATGCAAACCAATGCAAAATTAGTTATCTCTTGTAAAGACAAGATAACGATCTTTCCATTCTAGGCCTCTTTCCATTCTAGGCCTTCTCATCCCATCCCAAGTCTATACAAGCCCTTGCATCCATGAGCGAGGCAAAAATAATCTTATTAAGTGTTTGATACTACCTAATTCCTCTAATCAATTTATTTACGTTATCACTGGATTAACTAACTTATAATGAGTTACCCTGACACCACTTTGTGTGTTGGCCCTCATTGCAAGCCACTCCTCTAAGACAACAAGTGGAATAACTCCACAACCCAAGGGTACAAAAGTGCGACCTAAGAATATTAAATCCCTATCCATGACATAAAGTCAACACATCCCGTTCGTGATAATCGGGTATCTAACTGGATCTTTTAAGATGCACTACCCAAGGCAATTCAAAGCTAAACCAACTTAAGTTACATTCCCCATCTCAAGAAAACACGTCTGGAAGTCTTACATAGACAATTACCCAATTTACCCGACAACTAGAACGAGAGAGAACACAACTTAAAAAGAACAAATTTTTGGCATCATATTAATCTAACTTTAGGATTTCCTAAATCCGAAAAATTCAATAATACATCGCCTGCAAACATCCAAGGTAAGTAAAATTATATTTGCAACATTAAGTAATTCAAAAACCTAATTGTTTAATTCCATTCACAATTTAAATAAGGGACTAAATCAACTACTTCAAATTTCTCAATTACAATTGACAATAAGAATCATTTTTTTTTTTTAAATAAAAATATTTTCTTCTTGAATCAACCTTTGCATCTTTTATAATAAAATTAATTTAAAAAAATAATTATATTTAAATATAATGTTTAAACATATAAATATTATTTAAATACTTTATAAAATCCATATATATTTCCAACAAAATTTAAATAAAATCCCGATTATTTAAAATATATAACATATATATTATATATAATATATATATTAATAATAATAAATAATAATATAAAATATATATATATAATATAAAATAAAATAAATGAATTTCAAACCCCATGGTTAAATGCACGCAGGTCAACCCTACTGTGGGTGGGGCTGCTACGCAACTCTTTCCATAGGGGCTATGGCGTGTGCAATAGTCACTGCACACAGTCTGCCTGCCCACAGGGGCTGCGACCTGTGTGCAAGCGCTGCACATAGTCTACCTCCTCTGTGGTTGGGGGCGGCTATGGGGGTAGCTTCCCTTGCCTCCCCAACATTTTTAAACATTTTTTTTTTATACAAACAAATATACAATAAATTCCCTTTGTGGAATTTTCTAGAACTTCAACTTTGACAAAAAAAAATTTAATAGGAAATAAAAAAAAATCCAATTAAAACATAGAAAATTGTATAAATAATATATATATATATATAAACAAAAAAACTACATTTACAGTCAAATTGGAAAAATTCTTATTATAGAAAAACCACAACAATTCATTTTCAAGCACCATTTTTTTTTAAATTTCAATTTCTAATTTTAAATGGAAAATTTCAACTCCCAAAATAGAGGTTTTCAAATTTCTTTTTGTTTCTATTCCAATTCTTCTGTTGTATGAGCTTGTTTCTCCACAAGAATCTAATTTTTTCCATGATTCCAACAGGGTTTTCAAATTTGTTTCCAACAAGTTTTGAAAATTTAAAATCCAAAATTTCAAACACAAAAATCTACATTTACAGTCAAATTGGAAAAATTCTTATAATAGAAAAACCACAACAATTTATTTTCAAGCACCATTTTTTTTTAAATTTCAATTTCTAATTTTAAATGGAAAATTTCAACTCCCAAAACAGAGGTTTTCAAATTTCTTTTTGTTTCTATTCCAATTCTTTTGTTGTATGAGCTTGTTTTTCCACAAGAATCTAATTTTTTCCATGATTCCAACAGGGTTTTCAAATTTGTTTGCACCATTTATTTTTAAATTTCAATTTCTAATTTTAAATGGAAAATTTCAACTCCCAAAACAGAGGTTTTCAAATTTTTTTTTGTTTCTATTCCAATTCTTCTGTTGTATGAGCTTTTTTTTCCACAAGAATCTATTTTTTCTCATGATTCCAACAGAGTTTTCAAATTTGTTTGCAACAAGTTTTGAAAATTTAAAATCCAAAATTTCAAACACAAAAATCTACATTTATAGTCAAATTGGAAAAATTCTTATAATAGAAAAACCACAACAATTCATTTTCAAGCACCATTTTTAAAAAAAAATTCAATTTCTAATTTTAAATGGAAAATTTCAACTCCCAAAATAGAGGTTTTCAAATTTCTTTTTGTTTCTATTCCAATTCTTCTGTTGTATGAGCTTGTTTCTCCACAAAAATCTAATTTTCCATGATTCCAACAGGGTTTTCAAATTTGTTTGCAACAAGTTTTGAAAATTTAAAATCCAAAATTTCAAACACAAAATCTACATTTACAGTCAAATTGGAAAAATTCTTATAATAGAAAAACCACAACAATTCATTTTCAAGCACCATTTTTTAAATTTCAATTTCTAATTTTAAATGGAAAATTTCAACTCCCAAAACAGAGGTTTTCAAATTTCTTTTTGTTTCTATTCCAATTCTTCTGTTGTATGAGCTTGTTTTTCCACAAGAATCTAATTTTTTCCATGATTCCAACAAGGTTTTCAAATTTGTTTGCAACAAGTTTTGAAAATTTAAAATCCAAAATTTCAAACACAAAAATCTACATTTACAATCAAATTGGAAAAATTCTTATAATAGAAAAACCACAACAATTCATTTTCAAGCACCATTTTTTTTTAAATTTCAATTTCTAATTTTAAATGGAAAATTTCAACTCCCAAAACAGAGGTTTTCAAATTTCTTTTTGTTTCTATTCCAATTCTTCTGTTGTATGAGCTTGTTTTTCCACAAGAATCTAATTTTTTCCATGATTCCAACAGGGTTTTCAAATTTGTTTGCAACAAGTTTTGAAAATTTAAAATCCAAAATTTCAAACACAAAAATCTACATTTACAGTCAAATTGGAAAAATTCTTATAATAGAAAAACCACAACAATTCATTTTCAAGCACCATTTTTTTTTAAATTTCAATTTCTAATTTTAAATGGAAAATTTCAACTCCCAAAACAAAGGTTTTCAAATTTCTTTTTGTTTCTATTCCAATTCTTCTATTGTATGAGATTTTTTTTCCACAAGAATCTAAATTTTTCCATGATTCCAACAAGGTTTTCGAATTTGTTTGCAACAAGTTTTCAAAATTTTAAATCTAAAATTTCAAAACAATAAAACAAGGGAGAACCTATTTTGAAGCTTGAATATGAAGAGATTTGGTGTTGAGCTGTAAATTCCAATTTCTCCAGAATCCTTCCAAATCTTCACTCCAAATCTAAAGTGTATCCAAAAACAAGAGAAAACCTTCATTCCTTCTTCACAACAAATTTTCGCCAAGCATGAAAAATCTCCCCTCAATTCTTCCCCAAATTTAGTCAACTTCTCCAAAAAATTCCACACCCACCATAGTTATTTCCCTCTTATGCATTTTTGGATTTTAAAGTTTTTAATAATTTCTTTTCAAAAGAATTTACAACTTTTAAAATTTTCTTTTCAAAAATAATTTAACACTTTTAATTCCATGCACTTTTCAAAACAACATTAATCATTTAATTTATTTACTCCACAAATAAGTTTAATTAATCAATTGAATAAATCTAATCCAAGATTATATTATTTTATTAATTAAATTAAAATAATTAATAAATTAAATAACATTTCTAACATTATAACTAGATTTGTTTAATCAACAACTTAACTATGTAAGCCATTTATTTTCCTTTATAACTTTGAAATTAAATAATAACCAAGGTGAAATGAACAACATTATAACAACTAAACATGTCTACAACCCAACAACACACTATACTAGGGTGATGACTTGGGACGAAAAACCTAGCTACTATCTCCTAATCGAATACTGTTGGCCAATTTGGACATGCTCAAACTTGTGAAACTAGGTGGAGTCGATGTCTTGTACCTATCAATCTTTGAACAAAGAGTATATCCAACATGCATATATATAATATAATAAACACACCGTGAAGAGGAAATCGTGGAATCATAGGGCACTCGCAAGCGAGTGGTGCAATCCTATCCCCTTCACCAATACAATATTACTGACTGACAAATCTAACATCAATAATATAATCAAAAGCATAAAGGATCATTAATTCAAATATCTGCTAAGATAATCCAAAGCATGCCATAATGCTAACATCAAAATAAAATACCATCATATCAAAATATAACATTCACATTTCTTTACAATTTGCGATCAAATAGTAACTAAGTACCATAGTCAAAGTAATAACATAAACAAAGCATAACAAAGAAGAACACTATCCGATCAAAAAGAAAAAAAATGGAGGGGTGCTACAGTTTGTTTAATGGTTGTATCACACTCAGATGGTGTGCATATATATTGTTTGTTCATGCATCATGGTTGAGTGATGTCTTAATTGTTGATCATGATTATTGTATAGATTTGACATGAACAATCTAATGAACATGTATCTTGTTCAGTTGTAAGGACTTTCTTTGAAGGTTACATCAAACCCTTATGGTGTACATAATGTTCTTGTTTATGTATCATGGTTGAAAGATAGTGATTCTTATTCATGATGATTTTATACCTTTTGCATGTTATTAAGCTTGAAGGTTTTAATGAAATGGATGTTGAATTGAGTTTTAATGGTTTTGTTTGATGGTTGCATCACTCATATGGTTTGTATAGAGTGTTTAGCACCATCGAGTGACATTGATTTTTATCAAGATGATTATATTACTTTTGAGTGAACACTATAATGACATATATTTCATTAAGTTGTATGGGATTTTTTTGAAGTTTTTAATCAATCAAAAGAATCAATGCCATAAGTTTGTCATAAGCTGCTTTTTTCATCTTTTTTGCCTTGTCTATGAGAAAAAAATTCTTTGAGGCATATTTTCAAACATTTCTTCTCAACAAATATTATACAGTGCTTCTCATACCATTTTTCATTAATTTTAACTTATTTTGAAAAAAAAATCAGCTGCCCACTTCATTACAAGAGTTCAAAAAACAAAATAATGTCATATGTAAATTCATTCAAGAGAGCTTAAAATGATGTGTATTCTCAAATTGAGTGTTTGATAAAAATGCTTTGGTAAACATGTATGAAAAATGTGGTACAATAGAAGAGATAGTGAATTGTTTGAAAAAACCCCTCAAAGAAATGTGGTCTCATGGAATGTAATGTATGTGAACATTAATATGAATGAACTCTTTAGGGTGATCCCATAATAGTGGTTTACAATTTTTGGCCAAACTGGACACTGAAATTATTAATTTTAACTAAATCTTCACATTCGGGAAGCTATAGTGGCTAAACCGTGAACAATTTGAAGATAATGAAAACTAGAGTCTCGTCACATTTTTTCTGTAGATTCTAAAAATATTTTTTTCAAAATTTTTGGAATCATTTTACACTTCTTTTTCCATCTCCCATGAAAACTAGTTTTTTTCAAAAAATAGTATTTTTAAAAAGTGACGCAGACCATATAACGCATAACTTTTTTTCCATGAAGGATAAAATTATAATTCTTTCGAATTTAGATTTGTAACTGGGATATCTGGTGCTTCCACTTGGTTAGACAGTTTTTTATTGAATATTTTTTCTTTAATCAAGTTTTGAAGTCAAACCAATTACAATTCAGACATAGCACGACCGTATAATGCATAACTTTTTTTGTGTATGTCAAAATTCAATTTTTATTTTTTCGTTGGATCAAGGACTTTAATATCTAGTGCACTCATATTTTTTAATTTTTTTTTTTGATAATCTGCTATTTTTCCACATGTGCAAAACATAGACCTTCATTTTTGATGAAAAATCTATGTTTAATAAAACTAAAAAAACAAATACATAATAAAACTAAAACATATTAGGATTATATTCATTGGATAGCTTGTTCTGAGGACTACCTGATTCCAGTTGGGTTTGTGAAGATTCTTCCATTTTCATCATCAACCCGAGCTCCGAAGTGCCAAAATTCAGGGTTTTTTTGTGTCTCGGAAGAGGGATGAGGAATAAAGGGGGTTCGAATGAACCCCCAGGGGTTTGAGCGAACCCCTTGGGGTTCACTCGAACCTTGGTTCATTCGAACCCCCCTTTTATAGGGGTTTTTGTTGGCATTTTTGGTGAGAAAGAATTAAAGGGTTCGCCCAAACCCAAGTTCTAGCGAACCCCTAATGTGTTCGGTCGAACCAACATGTTCATATGAACCCCTAAAATCAATTTTTTTTTCATGCATTCATTTTCTGTGAGTTTTCCTTCCTCACTTCAATTGTAAACCACTATTGTGGCTTCACCCCTAACATAGATGGATTACCAATTGCAATTCATAAGTTCTATTAAAATGCAATTTCTTTAATCTATAACATGTTATTGATCATAATTTTAAACCATTCTAAAATAATTATACATTCCATTTTGAAGATTCAAAGTAAAAAGACAAGCACATGAGGAAAAAATTAGATCGAATATCAATTCTTATATATCAAAATGTAGAATAATTGTGTTTGTGCATATACAAATTTGTCATATATGCCTACTCAAAACAAGTTTTACAAATTGTGGCATATATGTCATCTCAAGATCTATCAAACCCTAAATACATATCAATCTATATCAAATCCTAATCCTATGTTGG
This sequence comes from Sequoia sempervirens, assembly GCA_007258455.2. Lineage (NCBI taxonomy): Eukaryota > Viridiplantae > Streptophyta > Pinopsida > Cupressales > Cupressaceae > Sequoia > Sequoia sempervirens. The sequence continues at coordinate 102,741 of VDFB02156278.1, read as the reverse complement.
ACCATCAAAATTGAGCCTCCTCAAAGAACTTAGTGGCTCTGAAGTTTCCTGCACAATAACAATTCAAACCACAAATTAGATTAATTATCTGAATGGTTAACAACATAGACTAGTAAATAGAAACTTATATACTATAATTTATAAATTATCAATTTAACATCAAAATCACTATATTGAACTATATTATATCAAAAATGCAATTATTGTTTACCTCAAGTCTTGCTCTCTTATTTGCAAGACGTTCTCTATATGATTGTCCCTTAGGATGATCAAGAGTCCTTGTATAAAGAAATGGTCCCGCACTCGTCACATTGTTAAATCGGGAAAAGGACTATAGTAGGTAAAATAAAAATGATACAAATTAACATATAATTGTTGACAAATAATCATATTTACTAAACATATATCTGTACTTCTATCTAAATGTAAATATCTACAATATAAAATAAACACATACTTGTTGTGATGCTTCTACACTAGATAGGCTCATGATGGATGAAGCAACTAAGATGGTTTCCTATATAAATAATGAAAAGAATGTAACAAAACTTAAATCCACATGCACATATAATCATAATGTTGAGAATATAAAAAACATAGACCTACTATGCAACTTCTTCTAATGGGTCAGGCTCAGTCAACATGGTTGTAAAAGTACTAGGTTGCTGCATAAAAAAACAAGAAATTTACATTAGACTATCAATCTGTGTACATGTATTTAAACATAATAGATTTCAATTTAAATTAACATCTAATTAACAATTTAAATGATATCGTATATTGATTTCCTGGGCCAAATTAAATGGTCAATTGTGTAGCCTCTTGCACTTGGGAAATTTGGTCCTCTATCAATAATTGTTAAAGATTTCGGCACATAAACATATATTAGTAAAAATATCTCTCATAAAATATAAAAGAATTTAGATAAAACACTATTAAATTACTTTAAGTCTTACTGGTGCTCCCACATTGTCTCTGGCACCCGATGTCTCTCTCAGAAATGGTCCACTCCATGCTCTATAAACTCCTACATTTGACATATCATGGAACTCATAATCAAATGTGTCGATGGGAGCCTCATTGGACTATCGAAGAGGACCCAAACATATATTGTGGCACATGATGTAGTAATGGGGCACACAAATATGTTCCAAAGAGGAGGGTGTACCAGTCGGAATTGATATAACAGGTGCATCACCATCATTCCGGTATATATAAGGTGTATCACCATCATGATGGGATGCACCATCATACAACTGTGCAACATGATGGCTCTATATGATCAAATGATCACTCAATGCATGTATGGAAAAAATGCTTTGACTCCCTACATCTAAAACAATCTCGGGGTAAGGTATTGGAGTCAAGGAAGCAATAGGCGGAGCAGGAAGAACTGTGGTGGCTCAGTGTACTCTAGGTCTATCCTATGGCATCCCTTTACTCACACCCTGGAAATCTTGCATGTCAAAGTAATTGACATGCCTCCCTAGGAAAAACTCAACATATAATTTTCGTAGACAATATTGAGGGACGTCAAGATTGTTGTTGGGTGGTTTATCAAAAACCATCCACCAACGTCTCTAGAAATTATCTAATATACCTCTATGTGTGCACCATTTAATTGAAAATTTTGGCTTTCACACATTTACAGGCTATCCTATTTCGATATTGATGAATAACTGGGCTAATTGGGATTTGTCAATATAAAGTGTCCTCACTTCATCATATGATAACCCATTGACATAATGTTTCCTTTGGGACTCTCGCCAATGTGCAAACGTATTGTGCTTGTTTGCCAAAGTTTCAACATTTGAAATGATTGTTTCTAAAGTGTTTTTCATATCTTCTAGCTCAGGGACAATCTCATAAATTCAACATATGTTTCTCAATTGATTTAGATTTCTATGAATAGATTCATGTATTGTGGGAATGTTTTGGTTTGGAAACATCGGTGGTGACGAAGGAGGATTTGTAGGGTTTTCATCTTGAGTGGGGTTAGGGTTTTCATATTGAGCGAGGTTGGGATCAACCATTCTTAAGCCTGTTTATTGATGAAAATTTAAAAAATTAACAATCATTTTAATGCAATATAAAAAACCTAATTTTGACTAAAATTCACAAAAAAAAATGCAAAACTACTATAAAATTGAAGAAAAACATTAAAATTTATAAACAGGTCTCTGAAATTTGACTAATTTGAGTAGAAAAATCCACTCCCAAACGGATATTTGAGTCGCCTAATAGAAAACTTGTGCGTAGAAAGGAAATGCAGTATGTGGAAATAAACTCTAAAGCTTTTCTTTTTTGATTTTATGCAACAGGAAACAAATATTTGTTTTGTTTATGTTATTTTTTTAATAATTGGCTGGGTCCAGGACCCGACCCCCATATATTATGTGTGAGTATTATTTGTTATGAGTTGTAAGGCCACCCCATAATTTACCACTTGATTAGTTCTATATGATGCAAACTAGGATCTTTAGTAGCTAGTAATGAAGTGCCCTAGATGAATTATAGTTAAGGTGTTTTAATTGTTTTGTGATTTGTAGAGTATAAGTAAGTTCGTGTTGCTTCAACTACATCACTTAGATACTTATCTTGGTAAACGATTTGTGATCTATATTATTATATGGTTATTTCTAAGTTCATTGTAGGTTGAATTGCCATATGAGATATTTTCATATTGTTGCTAGTTTTATTTTATACAGTAGCGATGCATGAGTTCATTGTATAATGTGCAAGGACACTTGGTCAACTTCCTATAAAGGTATCTAAGGATTTTCTACTATATCATAACAAATTACCTCAAGACATATAGTTTGTATAATTTATGGTAGATCTTTGTTATCTACATATTATTATACTTGCATGGTGAAAACCAACCTAGTACTTGCATATATTTCATACATTTACATGAACATTTCTAAATAGTTTTCAAGAAAGTTCGTTTTGTACATATCCTCCAACTATTGTTGTCCATATGATCTCTTTTGCTAGTGACCTACAATAGTATCAAATGAACATAATTAACTTATATGTATAACCTTGGTTATTGTTTGAAAAGTTATTGATTTCAATATGATTAAATGTAAACTCTTGATTTGGGACTTGGTCTATGAATATTGTACTATAAATAGGATATCACAGGGTTTCATAATGGACCAACAGTTACATGTAATAAATTGCATTTGATTCTAATTTTGAAACTTAATACTGTATGGTTAGACTGAGAAAAATAAAAATAAAATATATAATTAGAGAGTTAAATCTTATCTAAGTTGTAGGAGTCTAAAATGGTTAGTTATCTTGTTAGTTTTGTAATTATTGAGATTTGTGTGAGAAAACTATTATCAATTATATATGTGATATAAATCTTATATAATAAGTTGAATCAAATCTTTACACAAAAGAAAACTTTAATATTATCTTGCGTACGCAGAAGCTGATATAATAGGTTCTAGTTGGGAAAATAAACATTGTCAAGCTTGAGAGAATAAGTGATAGTTGTGAGGAAGAAGCAATGAAGGGTAGTTGGAAATAAATCTCCAGCAATTCAATAACCATAGCATTAATGAGGTATGGCGTCCCATCTTTAAGCGTGTGTAGGAGAGGGTAGTGTTCATTAATGAAATTGCCAGGCATGGGCACACCAACTTAATGCTCTCTGCTATTGGAGGCTAAACAAATTTATGGAGAACAAATTCTTCAAGGAAGATCTACTCTATATCTAAATGTCAGTGCTATTAATAAATTCTTGGAGAATGGGGATGGGGAGATACATATATGTTCATTGTTTGTAAAGTGAAGTGAGTGGTTGGGTTCAATAGAAAAAAAAGAATACTGAAACTTGGAGGGAATTTCTCTACATATCGATTTCCTCCATGGTTCGAAGATTTTGTAGGGGAGCTTTTAACCAGAAAGTTATCTTGCACAAAAAAACTTTCAGATTGAAGCAACAGCTGCTCAAATATCCCTTGAGCGTATTCTCTATTCTTGGGCTATTCGCCATCCTGCAAGTGGATATGTCCAAGGAATCAATGATCTGGCTACACCCTTTTTGGTGGTGTTTTTATCAGAATACTTAGGAGGCAGTATGGAAAACTGGGTGATGTTAGAACCATCTCCAGAAAGTATGTTAAATTTTGAGGCAGATTGTTACTAGTGTCTTTGCAAACTCCTAGATGGTATTCAAGACCATTATACATTTGCTCAACCTAGAATTCAATGAATTTTTTCAAGCTGAAGGATTGGTGCGAAAAATTGATGAACCTGTTTCATGACATATGGAGGACGAAGGGCTAGTGTTCTTTCATTTTTCTTTCCATTGGATCAACCACCTTTTGATCCATGAGATTCCAATTCACCTTGTCACAAGGTTGTAAAGACAGGGAGATGTTGAATCCTTTCAATAAAATTGCTTTGGGTTTTTGTGAAAAGTTACCCAGGTAAGAAACCAACCCCTGCAATTTATTTTATCATGCTCATAACATTTTGGAAATGTAGTTTTATTTTGTTTTGATCTAGAGTCTAGATACTCATATGCTCCATCAATTTTTGTGGGGTGCATTTTGGAGAGTTAGTGAAATCATAGCAGCTTGGTGCCTATTTATAGTTCTGTTCATTAATCTAAATACATCTCATGTTGAATACTTTATGTGTTTGTGAGGTGGGATAAATAGCTCTCAAGTTTGTGAAATTGTAAGGCTCACCCCACCTTGTTGGGTGGGTGATATAGGTGGAAACAAACACTATCATACAATAAAACACATCTTGGGAAACATGGATATGCATATCATATATGCACATATTTCTAATTAGGAGACCTTACTTTATATATACTTAAGCTAATCTAAAGTACTATATGATGTAGTGGGAACTTTCATGTATTGGAAAATATTTTTATTCTTTTATGAATGTCATATACACATATGCATGTAAGGATTAGGATTTGATGAATGAATCACACGTGTTTATCTAATATTTATATTAAATAATCTTAGCTAAGTTGTATGATTTAGGTTTTACCTAGCTAGCATGGCTCCAAGTATGTTATTTCGTGTTAAAAAGGGCTTGTTGGAATGTAAACTTGAATAGATTGGTTTCACTAGGAATCGTATTATGAAGGCTCTTTTAGAGTGGGATGTGTTCTAAATCTTATTAGTTGAGATATTGACTTAGATCCCAAGTTTACAGTCAAAGGAATTTCCATTATCTATTGCATGTGTGGCTTTCCATAAGCATTTTATACTCCAAACAAATTTAATTCAATCTTGGTTATCCTTTAAATACTCTACGAACTAAGATGTTAACGTGGGTTAAGTTAGTATCATCATGATAATATATAGTTTCCCCAACACCATTTAAAGGTTGCAAATTAATAATCAATTTTGAATAATCATACATGTGTGCTTGATAGTAAACCCTCATCTTGAGATTTTGTTTATCTTCTTCAATGTGGAGAGGTGTTAGTGGTTTGTGGTTGAAGTTGTTGTCAAACCATCCTTGTAACCTAGCAATTATATTACTTGTTATCCAACCATGTGGGAGATGGTTGAAGTCTAGTTGTCGAACTACGATACCTATGTGAATTATATACGTAGGCAAGGCCGTCTGAGACGAGCCCCTAAGGACTAGGTCTAGCCCCTAGGATTTTTTCTCTTATTAATATACTTGATATTACCAATGATATTTATTTTATTGGTTGTCTAGTGCCTAGTATTATGTTTGTGATATGTTATTCAGGAGTCGAAGATTGCTAATCCTCCTTACCTTATGCTGGAAGAGTTTTGGCATACTTTAAAAGTCATGTTCGATTTCCTAAGTCTAAAACTCATTATGACCTATCAAGTTTCAACCATCAACCTTACCCATTACCTTCTACCTATCCTTCTCTATCGCAACCCATTGTGCTAACCCCCAAATCATTGAAGTGTAAACTTTGACTTTGCTTTAAATTGTCAGAGGTCGGGGTCCTACCTTCCACGATGCCGCTTATATGCCTTTACATATGGGTGTATGCCGTCTTTCCAGCCACAATGCCTAAATCACTTCTTCACAAGCATTGACAAACTTAACCTTTTTGGGAGTTAACTTCAGACCTTATTTCCATCTCATATTCATCAAACTGTTTAAGGAAAAAGCCCTAGGCCAAAAATTGTGAACATTGAAGCCATTTCAGTGTCGAGATTTAGGGCTTCGCTTTGCCTCCTTGCTTGTGCTAAGATGCTTGGTACTGGGTATCGCCGAAGCTCGAAGTCTGAAGATATCGGGCTTATCCTTTTGGGATTTCTTTCTTTTGTTAAGGGCATTCAACAAAGGGAATTTTCGAAGCCCGAAGTTTGACACTCTTAGACTTAGTCCTTTTGGTCTTCTTCATCAAAATGGAATTTGGTGTGAGGCTTTACTGATGAACCAAGTCCAACTTTTTGGACTTAAACCTTCCTATCTCCTTTCGGTTGAGGCTTTCAACAAATGGTATGACTGAAGCTCAATGCCTGACACCTAATTCAGAATTCACTTTTTCGACCTTCTTTTCCTTGTGGCTTTCGGTATAGGGTATGATTGAAGCTCGAAGTCCAACATGTAAGTGGACTTTTCCTTTTTCAATATTCTTCTCCTCAAGGCATTCGACAAAGAGTATTGTCGATGTTTGATGTCCAAATTTTTCAAACTTAGCCTTTCATGCTTCTCTTTTTCTAAGGTATTCGACAAAGGGTATTAGTGATGCCCAATGTTTGACATTTCAGACCCAACCGTTTGATTTTCTTTTCTTCAATGCATTCGGCAAGAGGTAATATCAATGCTAAAAGTCTGACATCAAACTAGACTTCACCTCTCTATCCTTCTTGCTTAGAGGTGTTAGGTGTAGTATATCCTTTTATTATACGCAACAATCATCACCCAAAATGATTAGGTTTTATTCTTGTTATAAGCATGTATTCATTTTGAACCATGATCTAATTACTTATAAATTCAATCCTCATTAAATGACTTCATCCCTATTTCAAGCTTTATCTAATCAAATTGTAATATGAAAGACTAAGTTTTGTTAAGCTATTCGTGATCGAATTTGTACCCCTTATGTTGTTAGGGTATCCTTGGCATATTTTTCGATCTCCTGCCTCACCTAAGTGGGTGGCAGCCGACCATGAAACTGTCTGGGGGAAAAGGACCCTAGAAAGGGTTGCATACCCATTAACATAGTTTTAAAGTAAGCTGAAGCCCAACCTTTGCAACCCCTTAGGGTTGCACCAAAACTTCAATTGTATCAACTATGATAAAACCTAATGATATCCTTTTCATTAATATGGCTAAAGCTTGCATGCTTATTACTTTTGAGCTAGCATGGGTTGCTTGGTTTTCAAAAAAAATAAAAATTGTTAGTTGTGTTTTCACCTATAGTGCAAATTTTGGGCATTACATGAGCAAACGTTGTTTATAATATAATATAATTTAACATATTTATTTTTATCATATATTGTATTATATTACAATATAATATAATATATTATATTATAATATATAATATATATTATATTATAATATATAATATATATTATATTATAATATAATATAATATAATAAAATATAATATTATATTATAATACTATGGAAAATGATTTTGGCACCGCAAGACTCTCTAACACTCCTAGGGTTTTTCACCTAAAAGAAGAGAGGTAGGCCAAAATGCAAATGTCTACACTCAAGATTAATGTAAATGAGATGAAATATGTCTAATTATGATGTACTAATGCACTGATCTGAAAAGAAAATGATTTAATGATGCAAGACCTAAGAAATGCAAAGTGCTAGAAAACACACCATGATATGCAAAAATGTCTAAAAATGCAAGTAAATCATGAAATAACAAAACAAAACTGGGGAGGTGCACTTGGAATATGAAATATAATGTGGGGAGATTCTGGAATCCTAAAAAATTGACTGAAAATGTTGACTAGGACACTTACGCTAGGTTGGGTGATTTAGTCCCAGTTTCAATAAAACTTGCCAGAACAAGAATCTGCCAAATGGGTATCCAAAAATGTAAAAACCAATTTTCAGGCCTGATAGTGGACTAATCCACCACTAGTGGCGACTTATTCCACTTCTGAATTTCTAAAAATTTGAAGTGGAAATGGAAGCCCTCGATCTGCACTTCGATTCTCTACAGGTGTCCACTTCTGAAACTTTGATTTTAGGGCCTGGAAGTGACTTTTTATTGATATTTTGTCTTGGTCAACAAGGAGACGTCTTCAATAACTTTGCAAATTGATCTTTAATGACTTCAAACCCCTTAAATTCCTAAATCTGCTAACACACAAAGAGAGGAGAAAATATTGATTGTTAGGGTATGGGTGTTTGCCTTGGTCAAACCCTTTTTAAGGTAATTAAACCAAATGAAGAAATAATGTAATGAAGAATACAACAATGGAGTTAATACCTTTCCATGATGTTCTATCTTGAATTTCTATAGCAAAACATGAATAATCTTCCCGTGAATGTCCTTGGAAACTATCTTGATGACTTGCAATGATAAAACCCTACCTAGCTTGACTTGAGAACATGATGAATGATGGATGAATGATGATGAGTTGTGTGAATGAGTTAAGAGAGATGTAAATTAGGTTTTAAAGACTTTATTTTATAGGCAATTCACCTTATTTTCCCGTTAATTGGATCCCTAAGGTCAACATGAAGAAAGAATAAACTTAAATTCCAAAATTTCTTGCTCAAAACTCAAAAATAGGTCAAATTGGACTAATTTGCCATGCTGGGCGACTTAGTCCCACCTGGCAAGGACTCATTCATCCAGATGGGCAACTTAGTCCCAAAGGATCCCTTTTGATAGCTGGAATGATGGGGGATGAGAATTTTAGTTCTTATGTTGATTTCATTGGGTATTTGATCAAATTATGCCTTGGGATACACAATATGAGGCAATAGGGGCCTATTAATGATGATGTAAAGGTCAATTAGGGTCTGTGGCACAAAATTCAATGTGAAAGTGTGATTAAACACACTTTACATAATTAAAATGAGGTCCACATAGCCTAGACAGGCACAACATCCAATGTGAATGTGTAAATCACATTACAACACTAGATTAGAGTTAAGTTTAATTCACAAGCCTGCTAGATTGATGTGAGAATACCATTAAATACATTTTGCAACATTGAATTAGGGAAAGATGGGTTCATTAAGTCTAGAGAGGCGTGAAAGTCTTTTACATCACTTTATAACACCTACACAAGACATTGTTAAATGCATTTTAGTCAATTTACAAGGGTCCAAGACGTAGTGTGGATGTGTAAAACACCCCGCAAAACCAAATCAAGGCCTCATCAAGTCCGATTTGTCATCAATTATTCCCATATCAAGCAAAATATACACTTTTTGGCGACACAAATATATTTAATATTATATTATAATATATTTAATATTATATTATAATATATTTAATATAATATTATATAATGTTATATAATATTTAATATTATATAAGTATATAAAAAAAAAAATTAATATAATATCGAACCCAACCAAATTAAAAAAACCAACCTAAACGAAATGGACATCTGTTTTAGAGCGGACATCTGTTTTGAAATGGATATTCGTTTGAAACAGATATCTATTTAGGTTGGTGTTTGTTATGGCACCATGTACTTTCTACCCAAGCTTAGAAAAATTCAAAGCATATTTTCATGTTTTTGAGCAAGTTAAAAATGTTTTTTTTTTCACATTGCCACTTTTTGGACCTCAATGATCTTGCACAAACCCAAATGTGATCTATACATGAAATTTCTTCATATCCTTATACTCAAACAAGTAGAATTAACAACATATATTTAGTATAACATAATTCATTACTCATCAAAAACACATTTTCCAAGGGAAAAGTTTTGACAAACACATTTCAAGATGGTAGTACACATATGTCAAAATAATAGGGAAATAACAAATAGAAAATAATAAAAAAGGCATATACAACTTTGAATATTAGTTGGAAAATAAAAGGTAGTAGTTGCTCAAGCAAGAAAATACATTTTGAGATTTAACATAGTAAACATAGTTTGCATTATGAAAAATTTAATATAGTTAAATTGTTCTTGTTGATTTTTGAAATTTAGAAATTTACTCCTGACATGCATCTTAGATAAGATACTTGGCATAAAAGCAACTTTAGAATCCTTGACCTTAAATGATTATGGAACAATAAAACTAGTAACTTCAATAGATAGGCCAATCAACTTGGAATAATTGATTTTTCTCAAGTCATTTTGAAAGTTAATCCTAGATCTATCATACTAGTAATTGTTTATTTTACTAGGAAATTTTAACTAAATCTAACCCTTACCTTGATTGGATAGAAATTAATTAACAAATACTATCAAAACAGTGTACTTAAGAGTTCCACCTCAATATGAAAATAGTGAAAATTTTCAACTATAAATTAATTATGATGTTAGGAATTAGATGATAACTATTTATTTCAAATTTTAAAGATTCATTTATGAATATGTAATTTAATAGTATTTAGTTAGTAGATAGCTCCTTTAATTCCTTAATTTTATCATAAATTTTATCTCATCAAACATTATAGTAGTTTAGATAGAGTTACTTATTTTGATGTGTAATTAGCTACAATTATTTTACTTTAAGCTCTTTATATACAATTTTAGTTAGTATATGCTAGACACTTTAGAGTTTTTTATATTTTATTTTTGACATTAATTAAACAAACTTAAACAAGATTGAAAACAAAACTTGCAACATTCAATAACAATGGTGCCTCTAGTTCACGTTTATGGGTAGTCTCGTTGTATCATACCTATAACTCATTAAGGAGAAATAAGAGACATCTTGCTAATTAAAATCCAAGGAATGAGTAATCTTGGATCACAAATTAAGAAAAACAATTCAAATGAATGAAAAGCATTAGTTTAAATTGGGAAAACTATTAGGTAGTTCCATAAAGAAGTTAAAATATCTTCATATAAATTTTGAGGAATATAATTATAATATTTTGAGTTTAAAAGAGAATAAACAATAATTTCATAGACCATGAAGATTATAAATATCATTATATAGTTCAAAGAGTTTTTATTTGATTAGGACTAGGCATTAGATGACATTAGTAAACAAGTAATTGTTATGATGACCAAATAATTTAAATTTAAATGCTTCTCTTCATGGGAAGCGATGAAAGAGGAATTGGTTTGGGAAAATGAGCCCTAAAAATGGATTGTACTCGCATAAAATATATTTTGGAAAATAAAACTACATATATATTACACCTTGATCTGAATTGGAAGTAGTGTATGTAGCTAGTCTAGTGAATGAAGGAGGTTCCCAACATGTAGGTGTTTAGGTACAATGTTGGGAAGCATCCAAGAAAGATCATATCAAATCAAAAATTAATATTGGGTTAATCTCTCAAGAAAATCATTCAACTACAACTAAGGGTGAAATCCGTAAGATAAAATTACACGAAAAAACATATTCATTGTATACTCGAAAGAATATTGTAAGGATTATTTGACTCCTTGAGGCTTTAAGCCAAGTTTTGAGGTTGGACACAAGCCTACATTTTATGAATGCATACACACACACACATATATATTTACATATACACATATATATTTATATATTTAAATATACTCTTGAAATTCGACGGCCTCAACACATTCCCTATAGCAAAGTGTGGTCTTCAATGAGTGACTCAAGACCCAAACAGTCCTAAGAAGTCTTAACAAAAGAACACTGAAAAAAGAGATGCGAGAAGCATTCTTCATGCTGACCACATAGAATGCACATGGATGAGCCTTGAAACCCTCATTTCCAAAGATTGTCCCAAGTAAGACACTTACCTTGGACCACGAGCCAAGAGAAAAAATTACACTTAGGCCAAGCAAATTTATTCCAAACGTGCTTCCACCAAGAAACCTGAGAGCTCCCAAAAACCTATTTATCCAAAACCTGATAACCAGAGGCAACTGAAAATTTACCTTTCAAATCAGGACCCCAAGCAAGCACATCACTCCCCTGGAGAGAATTACAGGCACGATCCGATAAAATCTTAGCAAGCTCCTGACAATCCTCCACTGCACCACCAGGAGGCCAATCCAAGGGTTCCTTCCATCTGGATACATAAATCTGACCCAATGAATGTTGAGATTTGAAGTCAACCACATGACACCAACCCGCCTCCTCGAAAATCTGGCACAAGTCTTGGAGGTGGGGATGAGAGGACACAATGGGTGGGTGTCCATCCCAAGAATCATGCCAGAAGAGAGCATCCCAACCCCCATTACAAATCCAGAAAAGTCCTTGCTTAATAAGCTTGGCACCCCATTTAAGGGTACTCCAGATCATAGAACCTTTCCCCTCCATACTGAATCTTACAACCTCCCTACTTTCCACTGCTCCCAAATATTTGAAGTTCAAAATTTTAGCCCACCGCAGATGTTGTTTTGATCACCAATGCCAGTACAACTTAGCAGCCAAGGCCTGCCCACTCAAATCCGTTCGTTGTAGACCAAGACCCCCCTCCTGCTTTGGCCTACAGACAACATCCCCCTTCACCAAACTCCATTTTCTATGAAGAAGGTTGCTAGCCCACATAAACTGACGAGACAATTTCTCAAAATCTTTAATAAAACTTGATGGAGTAGAAAGAACAAAGAACCTATAAAGAGGGGGAGCCTGGACCACCGACTTTAGAAGAGTCACTCTACCTGCTGAAGAAAGCCACCTGCAAGTCCAATGATTGACCAATCTTTGAAACTTGTCAAGAGTCTCTTGCCAAAACCTTTTAGGGAGAGAACGAATGGCAAGAGGGATTCCAAGATAGGAAAAGGGAAGCAAACCGATCTGGAAATGAAGAACACCAGCAATTCTCCTTTGGATAGCCTTAGGAGTGTGGAAAAAGTAGATGAAGGACTTCCCCTCATTAATGCACTACCCAGAAGTAGCCAAGTAACTGTCCAACACACTGCGCCAGTTGAGAGCCTCCTCAACCTTCGCCCTACCCATCAAGGCAGTATCATCTACAAATTGAAGATGAGACTGAGGGGGAATATCATTTCCCCAACTCCATCCCTGAAGCAAGCCACTAGCAACCTGAGCACTAATGAGCCTTCCCAAGCCTTCTGCAAGAAGGATGAATAAGTATGGAGACAGGGGATCTCCTTGCCTAAGGCCTCTAGAAGCACCAAACAACTGAGTGGGATCACCATTGATAAGCACTAAAAAGGATGAAGAAGTAATACAACTCCTGACCCATTCAATCCAATCCCTAGCAAAGCCAAAAGCTCCAAGAATCTTGAACAGAAAGTTCCATTTAACTCGATCATATGCTTTAGCCATGTCCAACTTGATAAACATAGATTTTTCTTTTCAGGATTCCATAGAATGGATGGTCTCAGCCGCAATAACAACCCCATCCATGATCTGTCTGCCAACAACAAAACTCCCCTGCTCCTCAGAGATTAACCCACCAAGCCAAGGTTTCAGCCTTTCAGCAATCAACTTAGTAATAACCTTATAAACAACATTACATAGCGCAATAGGCCTAAAAAGATACAAAGAGTTAGCCCCCTCCTTTGGAATAAGAGCTAAAAAAGTTGCATTCAATGACTTCAACATTTGTTTATTCTTGAAGGATTCCTGAACGACTTCTAAGAGGTCCAACTTAACCACCTCCCAGAACTCCTGAAAGAATTCGACTGGGAATCCATCAGGCCCAGGGGCTTTACCTTTCTTCATCTAGAACACAACAGTCTCAAGCTCCGACAAGGTAATAGGAGAAAGCAATGATTCATTCATTTCATTATACACCAGTTGTGGGATACAGTCCAAAATCCTTGCTCCATCCTCCTCCGCTGGAGGTGAATCCTCAAAAAATAATGTAAATAAATACCAAATGCATTCAGTAGAGATAGAAGCAGAAGAGGACAAAGTTTCCCCACCAGACAACAAGAGAGAAGAAATAACATTACCTTGCCTCCGATCTTTAAATGAGTTGTGAAAAAATGAAGTGTTCCTATCACCAGCCTGAAGCCATTCAATACGAGATTTCTATTTCCAAAAAAATTCTTCTCTTAACTCCCATTCCTTAACCTCTTTTGTAGCAGCAACCTCTAACGAACTCAACTCTTCCATGAGGCCTTGATCACGAATCTATCTGGTAATTAGGTCCAGATTATCTTGAGCTTTCTGTTTTTTGTGAAACAAATTACCAAAATGTTGCCTATTCCATCTTTTCAACCTGTATTTAACATACTGAAGCCTTTTTGAGAAAGAGTACATAGCAGTGCCATAAGTTGGCTTCCCAAGATCCCACTAGCCAGGAAGCAAATCATGAAGTGATTCATCCCTGAGCCACATGAGTTGGAACCTAAAGGTCTATCTAGCACATCGTTGACGCATGTCAGCCATCAGCTTAATTGGCCAATGGTTAGAACCTCGACCATCCAATACTTCAGAACTAGTCATCCACCCGTCCCCCAACCAGAAACTGGCCACCAAAAATCTATCAAGTCTTTCTGATATAGAAGCATCTCTCATTCTCCTATTATTCCAAGCAAATATACCATTTCCTGGCTTGATATCCACAAGATTCAGAGCAAAGATATTGTCTTGGAGCAACAACGCAAAAGCTTATGGCCTTGCAGTACCACCCCACTTCTCTGCAAGCTCCGTGATAGCATTAAAATCACCTCCAATAATCCAAGGATGGTAAGGAAACAAACTATGGACTAAACAAATGTTGGACCACAAGAGTTGCTGACCCTGCAACTCCACAGGTGCATACACATTGGAGAAGAGAGCAATTTCCCCTGACATAAAACATGAGGCCACCATGGAAAGGGAAGACTTAAAAGAAACCCACCATTGGGGGCAAATCTTCTGCGGGTTCCATAAACAAGCCACCCCTCCAGAAGACCCCTGAGCACCAGTGCATTGGCATTCACCATTCCTCCATAGCTTAGGCATTAAACCCATCATACTCTCCACAGAGAGCTTAGTCTCCTGCAAAAAAAGAACATCAGGCGAATGACGCCTAATAAAATCCCGAACAACTTTTTGTCTAGGGCCACTGTTCAAGCCCCATACATTCCAAGAGAGAACTATCATTTCAAGGGGCTTGAAAAATGTGAATCTAGAGTCTTGACTGACCCCGACTCCACCAAAGTCTCCCCTATCATCTTAATCTTTTCCACATCCTTCTTCCTTCCTAGCTTAGAAATTTTCTCCAACCCCCCCTTCTTGAGATCTTTTTGCAAAATACCCAACTGAGAGGACGACTTATTATTCTTCTTACCCACCTCCGAACCCACTTTCTGCAAGAGGTGAGCCTTATCCATGCTATCTTTCACTACCTCAGCACCACTACCCAACTCATCTTGAACTCCCATCTGCCGATCTGTCACCAAGTCCAAAGTCCCATCAACATGCGGAGCCATGCTCACCTCTGAATCAAGCTTTTCCTGTCCAGGATCATTCCTGACCTCCTCTGAGCTTGGAACTCCCATACCCCCCTCCTGTTGGGGAGCATTCATTGCCTCGACCGAAGGGCCATGTTGATCAATATCCAAAGTCCCATGATCTAGATCAAAAAATCCTGGGTTCACCTCCTACTGACTAAGATCTTCCAACACCTCAAACCTATTGAAGGTGTCCTCCTCCTGCCTATCCTTCATAGTCCTTTTATGTCCTCTATTTCTATTTCGGCCTCTAACGGGAGTAAAACCATCTTCCCTGCCACCAAAACCCTGAATGGGATCCTTGCCCTTATCCACTCTGGGCAGATTATTTGAAGGCTGAGGAGATTGAGCCTCCAAAGGCTTGGCCTTTGGACATCTGCGTTGGAGGTGACCATACTCATGACAAAAATGACAATGGAAAGGTAGCGTTTCATAATCTAGCTGTTGCACCCACGGATATTCTCCTGCACTCACTTCTAAAGAATTTGGCAATGGCTTACTTAAGTCAGTTTCCACACAAAACCAAGCAAAAGTCATTACCTTCTTGAATTGCGTTTGTTGTGACGAACCCACAGGTTTCCCCAACCTCGAGGCTAATAAGTACAACACATCCTCGCGCCAGCATTCCACAGGGAGCCTTGGAAGGCGAACCCAAATTGGAACTCGATTTGGAAGCTCCTCCACCGGGTTAAAGCCAGCATGCCATGGCTTAATAAACAAGCCCACCTAGTTGTAAAAGTATGGCCCCCCTTCAAAAACCCTATTCCGATCAGTCATGCAATCAAATGTAACCATGAAATAGTTATTCGCCAAAAGGCGGATCTCCATCTCCCCCTCTGGCATCCATGTCCTTTGAGCCCACACATCCAAGAATTGTAATGAAAATTTCAAACCCAAGAATTTGCAATAAAGAGAATGCCTTGAATAATAATCAATATCTTCTACCAGCATCTCCATCGGAATGACTACATTCGACCTCTCTTTACACCTTTCAAGGCACCCATTAATCTTCAGAATACTAGGCCCTCCTGTTGAGCCCGTTTCGACTTTTTTAGGTTCCACCGAAAAAATATTATTATCAAAAATCTTCGAGCCCTGTAGAGAGGGCTTCGAACCAACCGCCGAACGAAAGTCCATTTTGGGGCAAACCCCAGAAGATTCCCTGTGCAACATATAGGAAAAATGCCCTAATCTGACATGCAAGCCCACAGGAGCCCCAGGAACAGAAAGAACACCCAAGGGAAAAAGGCACCACGCAACCCCACACCTCTTCAGATGAGGGCACACAAAATCTTCCAATAGCACCAGATGCCTTCCAACACCACCCACCAAACACTGCAGAAATCAAACCCCCTGCATGCAAACAAACGCCCTCCCCTCGCAACGCACAACCAAGAAGAAAACAGGAACGAGCTAGGGCGCGGATGGCCTAGCTCGGCATGTAGAGCCCAGAGACGCCATCCCCTCCCCTAAAATTTCAAATATAATTTTTATTTTATTTTAACAATCTAACATACATTTTTTTCTTTTAGATTGAATTACATGGTTAGGATTAAGATAAATTTTTAATCAAGTTAGGGTTAGATTTTAATCATAATATTAACTCTAAATGAACCCTAATCTATCATAACCCTAGCTATAACCTTAGCCTTAAATGAACCCTAGCTATAACCTAACTGTAACCCTAACACTAATCCTCATCCTTATACTAGCAGTAATCCTAATACTAACATTAAATCCAACCCTAACCGTAATGCTAATCTTGATTCTAACTCCAACCCTAACACTAACCCTAATTGTAATGATA
The DNA here is from genome assembly GCA_007258455.2 of Sequoia sempervirens. Classification (NCBI taxonomy): domain Eukaryota; kingdom Viridiplantae; phylum Streptophyta; class Pinopsida; order Cupressales; family Cupressaceae; genus Sequoia; species Sequoia sempervirens. The sequence goes on along the minus strand of VDFB02156278.1, from coordinate 85,449 downwards.
ACCCCAATAGTAATCCTAATTCTATTTCTAACCCTAACTTTAGTCCTAATTCTAATACTAGAGAAACACTTGGAGAGACAGAAATTGGAGACCATGCTGTTAGAGCAACCGAAGAAGAGTTTGCAGAGACTAGAACTAGCATCGTCGAAACAGGGGAGATTGACGGAGGAGTTCCGGTTTTGGTCCCTGGATTGACATCGATGTCTTATACAGCCAGAGATTGTTCATCAACTGGGGAAGTTCCTGGAATGAAAAAAGTCTTAAGTGCAGATATAGTGACAAAAGAGGTTGAATACCCAGGGCAATCCTCTGTAGCCATCTCGGCAGCCCGAGGAGTAGAAATGCAACAACAACAGCAGCAGCATCAGCATAAGAGAGCTCATCATATGTTGAGAATGGTTCAGTTATGCGTAACAATCATGCCTCTCTTAGTGGTGAGGATGAAGCTTTGACATCAGGTACTACAGAGATATCTGTTATGGTTGAGGACGAAGAAACTTCAACATCAAGTGCTAAGGAGGTAAGTTGAGAGTTTCTGAAGATGTACGATGCATTCTTTGGTTATTGGTGGACATTAAAACAGTCATCTTGTTAACTCTGTAATTCAGTACTTTTCATCATAAAAAATGTAATCAGAGGACCAGGCTGTAGTCTTCTTGCATGATACTAAAAAATCACTCTTTTGCTTTTAGATCTAAGTAAAAGAAAGAAGCCTTTATATCGATTACCAGAATTACAGAATCAAAATTATCCTATAAATGACCAAAATGTCAATATAGATTGAACTAAAATATATCAGAAAAAAAGAAACACAATAGAGGAACAGAAGATGTTTTCTGAAGAATCCAACACAAACCAAGTAGTAGTGATATAAACCCTAACTAACTAACCACACATGTAACCTCTCTGATCCTTGATAAATAAGGGCTCTGTTTGCCACATAACTGTTTCTTCATATCCACCTTTGAACATGTGGTGCAAACAAACAACTAATATTGGGTCAGTGCCTTGACTAGACTAACACGTAACTGTTTCCTCATAACCTCCATTAAACATGTGTCATAAACAAAGAACTAATATTGCCTCAGTACATTGTATCAGACTAACACATAACTGTTTCCCCATAACGTCCATTTAAAAATATGCATACATAGTCATTCAAACAACTAATATTTGCCTCTGTCTATTGTTCTACACTAAAGGTACATAAAACATATACAATTGCGAAATTTTGGTTCTATTTATATAATGTATTCTCTGTTCTTCAACTGTTTTTTGCATTCATTTTTTTCATTTTGATAAACCTATAATTATAAAATTTTAGCCACCGAAAATCATAAATGCCTGAACTATTTACAGTCTACTATCAGCCATTGCTCTGTTTTGCAGAACAAACATGGAAGATAGAAGGAAAGGGTACCAAGTCCCATTCCGATGGATTAAATTTCTTGTCAGCCTTTGAATGATGTCCTTCACAAGTCGCTCCATTTTCACTTCTTTAAGGCCATTTTGGTTGTTCGAACTTAAATCTGGAATTTCTATGGTTGTACCGTGAGGGATCTTGACAACTCAGTAAGCTAACGAGTAAGAAATGGCTTGGTGCTTGGTGAAAACCCCGGCAAAAAGTTCACAAATGGCAACTCAAACTAAGCATGTAGTTTCATAGTGAATATTTATTATAAATGCCAATTTCAAGTGTGAAATTCACTATAGGTCCCTAAAGAATTGACGTTGCTTGTTTCCTCTGACTGCCAAGCGAATTTCTGGAGTATAGAGCCACTTGGCAATGGTATTGTAACTAAGGTCCCTCCTGTTTGGACATATATAAACTCACCCATCACTATCTTTGACTGCTTTGTCTGATGGTTAACATTGGAGACAGCCCTACTTTTTAATTGATCTGCCCTCTTTGCAGATGTTCTATTAACTTCATAAAGTATCTAAGAGGATCAGCCAACAAGTCCTTTTTTAAAGTCATTTTTCGTTTCACTCCTCTCAGTTCTTGCCTTAGCTTGTAGGAAAGAATACATCCTTCCTACCTCGGTAAAAGAATTCTCCATCTTCAGATGAGCCTAAAGTTATTAATTCTCCTCCTGTGGCAGTAGCCAAGTGGGCAACATCTCCCACACATTCATACTCTGACCTTATTTTTCTCTTGGCCACCACAATCTGACATGTTGCAAACTATGGAAAGCCTGCTTTAAGCTTCATGGAAGTTCTTCCTCACGATGCCTTGATCTCTCCTACTTTCTGTCCTGTAGGGAATCAAAGTTTACCTTACTTGCTTCATCGAGTCCGAACCCACAAGGGACCGGATTCAGACCCCGAACCTGGGTCGGACCGGAACGGGAACTGGGGCCTTGGGGCAGTGAACCGGTAACTTAGCTATGTGAAGGCAATTTTTAATTCATTTCTCCCTGGTTGATGTCATTTGCAAATGATTACTTGATCATGAACTTGACCCATTTTCATGGATTGCATTTGTTAGGAGGCTTTTGGTCCCCAAAAGCTAGGGGTTCATCAGATGTAGGAATTTCTAACCTACATCTTCTTTTAGGTACCATTTTGCTTTACTTGGTAGTTGGCCCTTCAATCCAATCAGCTAAATCTCACGAGTTTGGCTTTCCTTCTTTTGGAGAACCACATACCATTCTATTTCATCCAAGATATCTAGAAAAAGATCCTCAACTGAAGGCACTGACAAGTATTCCTCATTCCACATAGACGGTTCAAACAAACACAAGTTTTCAACATTCACCACCAAGTAAATCTTCATGTATGGTGGCAAATCAAGACAAAAAGAATTCTTACATATCTGCTTCAGAATAAGAAATGGACTATACCCCAGAGGTTTCAACCTCCTTTCCTGTCCTTGGGGTCTTTTTTAACTCAAGTACAACCATACCTTGTCACCTACTGTAATATCCCCACTGGATTATTCAATGATAATCTGATCAATTTTCAATCACTGCAACAGTTAGGGTTTAGCTCTGAAACCAGATTGGATACTATTAATTGCCATACAATGAAAGTCCAAATACAGTAGTTATAGACAATGAAATTAATAAAATAATCTTATTATTCCAGCCCACAGAGGCAGCTTAAATTAAGTCTCTTTATTCCCACAGAAAGTCTGACTCAGAACATGTCTGCTTGAACAGTTATACAGACATACAAATCACAGACACCAATCTGCTCTTAGTCATAATAATGCAGTCCAACTGTGTAGTGCTGTTATGGCAGACATCAATATACATATAGATTGCAGGTATTAATTATGTATGCTCAGCATAACACTCCCAGATGCAATCAGTCACCAATTTTGATTTAATTCGTTATGCAAAGAGCTGCCGAATAACCACGATAGCCCACTAAACTATTATGAATACAAATTTGTGCCCAGAAACAATCAGCTACAATGAATATTAACTTCCTATTATCTTCAGATATGGGTGCTTTTACTAGCCGCTTGTTATGCCAACAATGGCACTGTAAGAGCTGCTCCAGACAATTTAATTATGACACTATGAAAGGATGCCAGAACATACACAAATATAGCACTATGGAAACAGTCATGAATTATCAAGATAATCTTCAATGTATAATATATATTCAACAAGATTCACTGTAGTTCCAATTTTCTAATCACTTTGAAGCTCATCTGCAATCTCTGGATGAGATTGCCCAAGTCTGAATCAAGAGTTTCCGTCCACCAATTCAGTGATGGAAATCAAGGGGTTTTCGTTCTTTGGTTAATTGAACCAAAGTCCAATGCTCTAACAAGGAGTAGAAATCAGAAAATAGATGGTTGATTGATATGCCTCTTTTTCCTTGCATGGCCTCTCTTCAAATTTCCTTAATGACCCTTGATTGATGTTTGAGAGGAATTATTAAAAATAAACTTTGATTATAAGAGACCTTTTTTTTTTTCATATTTAAACTTTACTCGAGGCACTCTTTATTATAATTTTAATCCCATTTCCTTAGTGCAAAATTCCAAAACCCATGAAAAACGTAGGATGGGTGTTTTGGGTTTCAACTTGGCTTAATTTCAAGAAAAGGGGGATTACACCTACCTTGAACTTGTACTCAACATGGCGCTGATCATGCCTCTTCTTATACTTGTCTTGAAACTCCTTCAGTTCTCTTGTAGTTGCAAAAGTATTTGCGTGATGCATTCAATGAATTTCCAGCCCTTTGAACATCTGAGTTTCCATCTTCTTCTTCTCCATGTGACTGCCCTGCAACATCTATAGGGGTAGGTGGCAAGTAACCAAAACATGTCTAAAATGGTGATAAATTTGTTGAATTGTGTATAACTCTGTTATAAGAGTGCTGAATGTAAGCAAGGTTCTCATCCCATGTCCTTGGATGATTTTGATTAAAAACTTTGAGCAGCTGCAGCAAAGTCACATTAACAACCTTGGTTTGTCCATCTATTTGTGGATGGAAGGCAGTGAACCTATTCAACTGGATATCTATCTTTTTCCGCAATGTACACCAAGACTTCCCTAGAAACTTTGAATGTCTATCTGATACAATGCTTTTAGGCAAACCAAAATGAACCCAAACGTGTATAGAAAAGAGCTCAGCTGCATCCTTTTACTTGAGAGTGTCTTCTTGCATAAAGTGAGGACAAACATCATGCCAAAACAATCACTGCAAAAAGGTAATCATGCCCCTTCTTTGACATAGGCAGCCCTCCAAAAAAGTCCATAGAAATTTTCATCCATTGATAAGAAAGCATGGATAATGGTAGATACAACCCCAGCTTCTGATTCCTTGGTTTGCTCACACTACTTAATTTGCAACTCCTAACAAATTTTGAGACATCTGCTTGCATATATGGTCAACACACATAGCGCTGAAGATTGGAAATGGTCTTATTGACTCCAAAATGTCCCGCTACCTTGGAGGTGTGAGCCTCTCTCAAGAACAACCTTCTTCTTAAGGAAGACAATTTCCCTAGTTTGAAGAGCAAACCATCTTTCAACTGAAAATCAATTGTAGAGGCAAAATTTTCAACTTCATCTTGTTTTTCTTGCATGAACATCTCTCTAAAGTCCTTATTGTGTTTGTAATCCTCCACATACTCATCTTTGGTGAAGGGTTCATGGAAAGAAATTGTGCACACTGCTGCTATTGTAGGCAGTCTTGACAACATGTCCACCAGCTTGTTCATGGCACCTCTTTTGTACTTTATTACCAATTGAAACTGCTGCAGAAGCTCCATCCACTTGTAATAGCATGCTTGTTGAAGTTTGGAGAGATTGGTGATCCATGTGAAGAATAGTCTCTTTCCCCAACAAGTGGTGTTTCCACTTATTCACTGCTTGCATGAATGTATAGAGTTCCTTGTCATAAGTGCAATACCCATAGACTGAATTATGTAACAATTCAAAAACATATTGGCTTACCTCCTTGCATAAGAACGACCTCCATAGCATAATGACTCTCATCTATCTCCACCTCAAATGCTTGTAGTAAATTAAGCAACACTAACATGGATATATGGATAATTTTGTGCTTCAACTCCTCAATTGTTTGTTGCTATACATTGCCCCATTTGTAGAATTTACCATGACCCATTATAGCATGTAATGGTGCTGGTTTGAATGAGAAAGATCAAATTAACTTCTTCAAGTATTGAGCTGCCCCAGTGAAACTCCTAATTTTGGTGACATTTGTTGGCTTAGGCCACTTCACTATAACCTCCACCTTTGTTAGGTCTATCTGTACCGCTCCATCTCCTAATAAATGTCCAAGACATACCAATGACTGTTGTGCATAATCGCACTCCTTACCAATTAGGAGCAGCTTGTTCTTCCTGGAGATATTTAACACTTTCTTTAGGTGTGCTAGGTGCTCCTCATATATCCTGTTGAAAACTAGTTTTCCATCCAAGTAAACAATAACACACTCATCTATAAGTGGATGTAAGGCCTCATTCATGAGTCTCGTGAAGGTTGCAGGGGCATTGCATAAGTACTAACCACTCAAAAAGATCTTTTCTAGTCTTAAACATAGTTTTCCATATATCATCTTCTTTTATGTGTGCTTGATGATTTCCAAACTTTAAAGCCAACTTGCTGAAGTATCTAGCATGTTGCAAGTAATCGGAAAGACCATCAATCCGGGGTAGTGGTTACCTATTCTTGGTGGTTATCTTGGTTAGGACTCTATAATCTATGCGCATGCACCATGTTCCATCATTTTTCAGTACCCCTATTATGGGAGAACCACAAGGAGAGGTGCTAAGTCTGATCACACCACAGTTCAACAACTCTTTCAGCTGATGCTTTACCTTGTGGGCCTCCATGATGCTTTCACAGTGAAGGCCTATGTGTGGAAGTAGACAATTGAGTAGCCAATGGATTTCACACTCAATTGGCCTATGTGGGAGCAACTCTTTTGGTTTCTCAAAGAGCTCACTGAATTGTCTTATGAGGTAGTCTATCAACTTCTTTTCTTTGCTGCTATGTAACTCATTCATTGACTTTACCTTAGCCACTTGCTTGTCTTGCTTGCCACACAACTTTAACTATACAAATGTGCAACTTGCATTGATCAACCTCCTTGCTTGAGCTGCACTAATGTAATAACCACCCCTATCTTTTTTTTGAAATTTGTGTCAAGAGAATAATAACATGGAATGATAAATGATTATGCACTGCTGTTAGAAGTTTGAAACAATTAATTTATTATTAATTCAACCGCTGAAACACATTTCATGCTAGGAGTTCACTCATAAGTTGGCAATACATGAAAAAATTAGCACACTTGACACACCAAATGAAAGGTACCTTAGCAATAGCATCAATAATGACTACTGCGGGTCTGAGAACTCACTGTGATGGCTGTATCAGGCTTGCTGTTCACTTGCAAAGTTAGGACAGTCATGAAATCGCTCGAATCCTTCTATAATGATGCACAGAGACTCCTCAAAAAGGTCCAGGTCAGCAATAAACATACCCAGCAACCTCCAAACTGATTTCATATTGAAAATAAGGCCAAGATCAAGAGAATGATGGCTGTTTAAACACTGGCAGATCTGAATATGGACTGTACAGTCCCTGAAACAGCAGTACATCCTCTGAAAATCACCTCCTAACTAGAATAATTACCTCCACCAATGTCTTCAACTGTCAAACATATGCCCAGCTCGATTAATGAACCTTGTATGGTGGTGGAGATGAGATTTAATTCCTGCAAATCATTCTCAAATTTACCCAGGTCTGCTGCACTGAAATTGTAGGTCGTGGCAGCTAAAAAGGTCATTAAACACTTCTTCCAATCCACATAGAATGTCGCCCAATGTTAGCAAATATCAACAATCACTTCCAGTACTTCAAACACCTTCAAAGAACCAGGAAATAAGAAGCATACAGGTCTGCTACTAGTTTTCTGTCATACCCAGTGCTGACAGGGTTGCTGGAACAGAGGCAGCCTGCACAAAAATTTCAAAACTCTTCACAAACTTGCTTGTTCAACTTGATAATGACTGCAAATGATGATAACAGCTAGGCGCCACATATAAGCTGAAAACGCCCTCGAACCTTAGGCATTCTAGCCTAGAGCACTCACAGCGAGCATCCAGGAGTCCCTGCAAATGGTATGGCTACTCATAAAAATTCAAATAATCTGCAATCAACCTCAAAAAATGCCTGGAAGGGATCGCTCAGCAATATGGAAATCTGTTATTGCAGCCTCAATTGATTTTCAGACCCTTCAACACATTTTCCAAGCGAACTTGAATGGTATGGCCCAGCTAGGGCACAAATCAAAACCCCCATGTGTACAGCCATTCAATAGAAAGCTTCAAATCTTCATAAAAATTATCAACAACCCATAAAGATTCATCACAAACTCTGCAAAACAACAATCAATCAAACCCAAAATCTCATGCACTCAGAAAACTTGAATATCTTTTTTTTGAAACCCTGAAACCCAAAACTCCATGAATACCAAAGTGATTCTTGTGTGAAATCAATCTACCAGCTAGGGAGGATCTTTGATGAGGGTTTTCGTCCTCAATCAACCTTGGAAGAACTTCTTTGTTCACTTCAGCAACATCCTATTATGTGTGCAAACTTGAATAATCCAAATGAGAGCCCCAAAACTCCTTTTATAGCTTTTCTGTTCCTTTTTCGAAAAAACAATTTTTATCTTTTTGTTGCTTTTTTTGAAAAAACACTTTTTTGCTTTTTTGAAAAAAATGTTTTTTTTGCTTTTTAAAAATAACTTTATGTCTAAGCCCCCTTATCCCCTAGGTGTCCACTTGAGGGGACATAACATAACTTTATTAAATTGAAACATTAAAGTAAATATTATATTGTTAACACTATAACTTTAGTGTAATAATTTTAAATAATCCAAACCACTTTGCAGAAAGCACCACCAAGGCATCAAAAACTGAAACAGATCATGCCAACAAGAAATTGATGTTGAAGGATGATCTCAGGTGCCAAAATGAGCACTTACTAAGAATAACAATGTTGTCCAAGAAATGTGGAGAACAACCTAGATGGCCAAAAACACTACAAAGAGCATCACCACAATCTTGAATATTGTCTGAACACCAAAACAATCCGGATGCTAAGAAACCCCGAAACTGAACTCTCCAAGAACATTGGAGTTCTCCCAGCTCACCTAGAAACTTACAAAAAATCCCAGAAACTGGCCAATGCTCAAGGAACAACATGGCGTAAAAATGGGGACATTACAACTAACCATGGAATTTCATGGAAACCTTGGATTTGCCCTTATAAGACTTGATCATGAATTCTTAACCACATTTTTTGAGCCTATACTTGTTTTGTTTCCTATAAAATATTGCACCCCTTACATAGGAGTTAAGGACTTCCAAATACTATTGCTTAGACATCCATCAAAATTACATCAACAATTACCTCATCCTTGAAGTTCATGGTGAGTCCAAATTTGATCACAAATTAGGTGTTGACTAAGATTTTCAAACCTTGTTTCAGCCACCCCAAGGAATATGGTAATGAAGGAGCATCCAAGTCCACAAGCGATTGTGCATCAACCAAAAACATTTTAGATTTACTTTTAGTTTTGGTTCAGTTTTGGTGTTTACTTTGGGAGGCATTTTTAGATTAATTCTGGGCAAAGTTCAAGGCATCACCTTGTAGAGGATTTAAAAGGGTATCTCTAGGTCAAATTTGAAGGAAATTGGTGGCGAAATGGAGGAGTTATGGCTGATTGGAGGTTTTACCTCCACCAAGAATCAATGGAGGTGCATGGTTCTTGATGCCTTGCCTTCCTTCGACAAGGTCTTAGCCATACCTTGAGGGCCAATATTTCCCTCTTCCTAAATCATATCAAAAGTTTGAAGACTTAGTATTTCTGGGAGTCCCTAAGAAGATAGGAACCTTGGGAGGAGTGCTTGGTGTTGGTTTCCAATTGAGCTGGAACCTCTGACAAGGAACTAGGGAAGGTGGATGGTAATTGGTTCCCACTAAGCCCAAAACTTTCGACTCAAAAACCAAAGGGCGATTAAGGTGTTGGGTTCTTAATGGGAGTGGTTAGTGGAACCTTGACACAACACTAAGAGTCTTGGTTTTGAATGAGGTCAAAACCTCCAATCAAAAGACAATGGAAGAAAATGACAAAAAGAAAGGTTCCTAGAGAAGTAGGAAGTGTCAATGGAGGGTGACTAGTTCCTGGTGCTTTCTGAAATGGAAAGCTTCGATGCAGAACGGGAATGTCTAGTGAACCAATAGTAAGATGAATCAACAGTTTCAGGACGATGGTTAAATTGCATGGGAGATGGTTGAACTTCCATCACACAGGGAAGTATATGAAGGGAGAAAATGATTTGTTTGGAGTTTGCCATCATAGAAGGGGGATTTGGTTTGCTGTCAGAAAAGAGGTGAGATGGTTTGCCATTAGAGAAAGGGTGACAGAGAAAGAGAGAAAGCTCTAGATAGAGGATTCAAAATTAGAGAAAGGGGAGTTTTTGGCCAGGGAGAAAATGCTGGCATGATCAAAATGGAATGAGAAATACAGTTGCCATGAAAAGAAAATACCATACACAAAAAGTGGAGAAAAGAGCACCAGGATTAGGAGATGCTGGGGAAGATGAATCATAATGGTAGGCAACATAAAATGAAACAAAATTTATTCTGTAATATCATATTGTAGTGTCAAACTTGTGATTGTGGACATTAGAATGAATGTTACGGAAATGTGTTGTTTTATGAATTTATTCTTCAATGGTGTGTTATTGGCTGTGTGATTGGGCAGTTTGCTAGAATGCTCGTTGGGAAAAGTGTTTAGGAGATTATGGAGATATGTTGTTGAGTTGAGATAGAGGTCACGATAACTAAGCTAGAGAAAGATTTGTTGGAAGAACAAAGAAGTGAATGTTGTAGGAAAAGAGAGAAGTTGCAAGTTAAAGAAGTTACAAAAATTAGTAGAGTAGGTTGAATGGTGAAGTTGAGGCATGTGACGTTGTAGAAGTTACAAAAAGAAGAGAGAAGCAAGAAAGGGAGAAGTTTGCTGAAAAAGATGAGAAATATGTTTGAATGAAAAATGAAATTGAAAATAAATTGAAGAGATTGTAGACTTTTGGAAGCTAAAAGGTGTCTCCAAAAACCCTAGAAGATTTGTTGTAGAAGAGGAAATCCTGTAACTGTAGAGGGCTTGAGCTCTAGAGGAATTTGTTGCAGGGAAGAAGAGGCTTGTAATTGCAGAGGGCTTGAATTCTAGAAAATTTGTTGCAGGTATAAGAAGCTTGTAACTGTAGAGGGTAGAGAAGGAGACACAAGAAGTCATAAAAGGTATTGTTGCTTTCAAGAAGTTTTGTTCATGTTGTGAGAAATTTGTTGTAGGTAGAGCCCTATAACTGAAGAGGGTTATACCCTAGAGATAGAGATTGTTGCAAGTGGAATCTTGTAATTGCAAAGGGATGTGTGAGTCTCAGAGAGTTTGTAGAAGATTGTAGAGGTAAAGAAAGATGAATTCAAGAAGACAAGAAAGGCCATGAAGAGACCTGTGAGAATCCTATTTTTAGAAGAACAATGAGAAAGAAGGTATGAAAACTTTATTTTTGAAGAATTGAAAAGAATCCAGGTTAGAATGGATGCATTGGAGATTGAACAGTACAAGGAAGCAAAAGTTGTTAAGAGGAAATATGTGGAGAAGTTATGTGAAGGCTGCATGGTGGCAGGTAAAAGGTATGACACTGAATGGCATGAAGAAAGGATAGATTGCTATCCTGAAGAAGGAGAAGAAATAGGTATCTCTTATGAAGTGAAGAGATTTCGAAAAAAAATTCCTCTTGAAAGAGGACCGTGAAAGGATAAATGAAGAAAAGAAGTGCTACAGTTCTTTAATAGAAGGTGAATGGAAAGTGAAACATGTGGGAGCAGCCCACAATGTAGTGGATGAAAGAAGAGAAGAAATAGAAGATGAAGAATGTGAAGAAAAGAAGTGTTAAGAAGGTGATTTTATTTCACATATTGTAGTAGTAGGAAGGGAAGAAGATATTGAATTATGTTCAATAAATGAGAGAACAAAAGAACGAGGTGGATTGATTTTTGAATCATTTATTGAAAGAGAGAAGAGTGTAGATAAGGATAGAGTTGTAAAAATTGAAAATGAAAAGGATACATATGAAGAGGTGAAGAGGAAGAAAATAAGAAGGGTAATTTTGAAGACCCAATTTTATCTAATGATGTTTTGTTTGCAGGAAATGAAGGAGATAAAGAAAATAATGAGGATACGAGGATGGACTTTGAGGGTCCTATATTTGATGAGGAAATTGAAGAAGACAAGGACAATATCTTGTTGAAAGAGGAGATGGAAAATATAAATAGATTGTTGGAAGAACCTGAGGAAGCAAGGAAGAAAATACAGCTAGAAGAAAATGAATCCCAAGATTATGAAAACATTGCTTTGAATGTAGATAGAAGGGAAAGAGCAACAAAGTGTTGTGCAGATGACACCAATGAAGGAGAGATCCTCATGTCAGAGGATGGAGAAAGAAAGGAAAAGAAGGTAGCTGGGATATGTATTTTTCAAGGAATAAAGGTGAAGGATAGAGTTGCAGCAATCGAGACTATAGAGGCAACGTTTTATTTTTCGGAATTTAGTAAAGATGAAATTGATGCTGAATTACTTGTAGAAGAGATGAAGGAATTTGTGGGTGAAGAAGGTAGTATTGCTGTGGTGAATAATATGAGGTTACAACAGAGTTTGGTTCTTGGAAGGACATAATGAAAATAATGTAGTTAAGTATAAGAGAAGAAGATAGAGGAGATGATGAGAAAGAAGAAAGTGAAGAAGAGTGTGAAGAAGAAGAAATAGACAAAGGTGAAGAAGTTGATGGAAACTTTTGATTTTCTTAAATTTGTAATGTTGATATGTATGTAGGTGTAGTGGTGAGTGAGAATTGGGAAGAAGATTTTTGGAGGAGGAGGACAAATTCTAGTAGGTCAAATCCCACAAGGGAAGAGGAAAAAAAGAAATATTTGGTGGAGGTGGTCGGATTATGGTGGGTTAATTCCCACAAGAGAAGAGGAAGAAAGAAGCATTAGGTGAAGGTGGACGGTTTGTAGTGGGTTGGAACCCACAAAAGAAAAGAGAAAATGGAGAGGTCGGGGCATAGTAGACAAAGATCCACAAATAAAGAAAAGAAAGAAGAACAAATTTGGCAGAGGAAGAAAGGATTTGTTCCTTATAAATGTTGGAAGAAACGGAAGAAGAAGTATTGTAGGGTACCTATCATAGCATTGGAGTAGGCTGCAAGTTGTTTACAACTTGAAAGGGTAGTTCTACTACTCAATTCCATTTTGTGAGCCATGCTCACAAACATCTTACTCGGTGTGTTTGATGCATGAGCATCTGGGTCCACAAGCGATCTTGCATCAACCAAAAACATTTCAAGTTTGCTTTCAGTTTTGGTGTCTACTTTGGGAGGCATTTTTAGATTAATTTTGCGCAAAGTTCAAGGCATCACCTCCTAGAGGAGTTAAAAGGGTATCTCTAGGTCAAATTTGAAGGAAATTGGTGGCTAAATGGAGGAGTTAGGGCTGATCAGAGGTTTTACCTCTACCAAGAACCAACGGAAGTGCATGGTTCCCAGTGCCTTGCCTTACTCCGACAAGTTCTCAGTCATACCTTGAGGGCCGATATTTCTCTTGTCCTCAATTGCATCAAAAGTTTGAAGATTTAGTATTTTCAAGAGTCCCTGAGAAGATAGGAACCTTGGGAGGAGTGCTTGGTGTTGGTTCTCAATTGGGTTGGAACTTTTGACAAGGAATTAAGGAAGGTGGATGGTGCGGGTTCCCAATCGGGCCAAAACCTCCAACAAGGAACTAGGGAAGGTGGATGGTGCTCGGTTCCCACTAAGCCCAAAACCTTTGACTCAAAAACCGAAGGGCGATTAAGGTGTCAAGCTCTCAATGGGAGTGGAACCTTGACACAACACTAAGAGTGTTTGTTTCGAATGGGGTCAAACCACCGATCAAAAGACAATGGAACACGACAAAAAGATAGGTTCCTAGAGAAGTAGGAACTACTGACAAAGGGTGACTAGTTCTTGGTGCTTTTTGAGATGAAAAGCTCTAATATAGAATAGGGATTTCCAGCAAACTGACAGGAAGATGAATCGATAGTTTTAGGATGATGGTTAAACTACTTGGGAGATGGTTGAACTTCCATCACACAGGGAAGTATATGAAGGGAGAAAATGATTTGTTTGAGTTTCATCATCAGAGAACGGGGAGATGGTTCACTGCAAAAAAGAGGCAAGACGATTCGCCATTAGAGAAAGGGCGATAGAGAAAGAGAAAACTCCGGATAGAGGAGTCAAAGTTAGAGAAGGAGAAGTTTTTGGCTAGGGAGAAAATGCTGGCACGATTAAAATGAAACGAGAAATACAACCACCATGGAAAGAAGATGACCCATACATAGCAAGTGGAGAAAAGTACATCAGGATTAGGAGATGCTGGGGAAGAAGAACAATAATGGCAGACAACATAAAATGGAACAAGTTTTACTCTGGATGTAGCTTTCCAACAAGACTCCAACAAGACTCCTCATCGTGCCTTCCTTTGTCACAATGCTTACAAAAGTGCTTTTCTTAATTGTCTTTGTCCTTGGTCTTCATGGTGGTGTTGGCATTTTTCTAACCTTTCTATTTGCTTGAGTCTCCAGCTTGCTTCTTATACTTCTTCCCCTGCTGTTTTTGTTTGAAACAGGAGCTCTTTTTCGTATTTTCTTTAATGTGGTGGGCTTGTGCACAAGCCTCATCCATGTTTTGAAGTTTTTCCATTAAAACAACACTTCTTAGATGTCCAAACAGTCCACGCACATATTTTATCTGCATTTCTTTATCCATTACATGTTTGCCAAGCCGAACTTTCATCTGCTGTAACTCTTTGGTGTATTCTTGCATGCTTTAGCCTTGTTTTTGATGGCAGAATTGCCATTGGATAGACCTTTCCCCATTGTAGCATATGGGTAGAATTTGCTTCTTCAATATGTCTTTAAAGTTTGAATTCCTTTTATTTGGAGGTTGGCAGAGCTCTTCTCATTTGCAAAGAGGCAGCATGAACTTCATACCAAGTGAGTGCATGACCGGAGAGCTTCAAGTGAGCAAAAGAGATTGAGTGCAGCACATTCAACTTGTACAAGCTAAAATAGACCTTCATTTTGTTAGTTTTATGATCAGATTTAATGCACAGAAATTTAATTCAAAACAACACAAAGACACAGCAGATACCCTGGGAAAACCCTCCACTTGAGGGAGAAAAACCCAGCAACAATATATCACTTATATATTGAAATGTCAACACAAATTGTCTCCTTTACAAGGGCTGATATGAAGGCCAATAAGAAGCACCACAAGCTGATGCAAATACAGTAACAAGGTGATGCAAACTGATGATATTAATCTCAGCCTTCTACAAAGATGACGATCTGCACTTGAGACAAACTCAGCCGTCTGTAATGCTGTGATCAGCCTCTTCAATATAGTAAACTGCTCATGAAGTATGTCTTCAATAAATCGATCTGCTTCTTCAAGAAATTCGTTATCTGACTTCTTCAATATATATCGATCTGTCCTGGAGTAAATTGCTCTTGAAACTCACAGCCAATGTAAGGATGAACTCACACTTAACTCCAAAAGAATAATATATGACTGAATGCTAAAACAAGGAAGCTCCATCGAGTATATATACACAATGAAGGAGGAGACATGTCTTTTCAAAAAACATGTCGGCCTTTATCAAGAATCGTGCCTCCTTAATGGGATCGCTTCACTTCAACAAGTCAGCCTTGATAACAAACAATTCGCACCTCAATAAATCGTGCCTTTTCACATTTCAATTATTAATTATTATTTATCAAGAGTCATGGCCAATCATAAAAATAAACTTAACAATTAAATAGCAAATAGGCTATCATTTAATTGTTCTCATGTGCACAATCTGGACTGGAGTATATGACCGACGCTGCCATAGAATATCAACACATTTGTGCTATCCAATGGTCCAGTTTCCCTGCATTAACTTCACCATTGAAGGGTTGAATGCATATCTTTGTCTCAGCCTTGAAAGGAACATTGCTTCCACTAGTAGATGACTCTTCATGTTGATATTTAGTCCTCTTGGGCTGCTCACGTTCTTTCTCTCTTTCTATACCCAATTTTTGAGTAATGGCATGTTGAATGCTCTCAAGCATATCGATCTTGCCCAGAGACCTCAAAATGAAAGCAATATGCTTTTCCAATTTCCTAGATCTCCTCTCCATCATCCATATCTCTCTCTCTATTTATTCTTCTGTGTGCTCTTACCCACTCTCTAGTACCAATCTGAGGTCCAGATGCACATATTCCATCACTCCTACTCGACCTTGTAGTGGGCGTAGCCATGGAATTTCACCAACTACTGAAATAAAAACTGATAACAGGTAATTCCAACTTGCTATGATACCAACTTGATCCATAAACAGAGAGCATAGTCCTCACTCTGCTCACCATCTACAAATACTCTACTCAAAGATCTTAAAAACACCTCCAAAAGTTTGTTTAGTGCAAGAAACTAACATTAACAATGTAGTAACATCATTTGTAGTATTCAAGCAACATAGTAATGTGAAGACAGTGTAAGGAAACATTAGGGAACACACGCAGACTGAGATAGTGATGTTACCGAGGAGACACCCTAGAAGGGGAAAACTCTAGTAAAAGTGAGCAAGATGCTCCTTAAGCCAATATGATCCAGTCCAGTACATCGTAGTAAGTAGAACATTTGTCTGCACAAGCCATCAACACATTTACTTGGCTTACAACCCTACAATGGTGTCATCTACCCTCAAAACCCTGCTCTAGAACATGAAACCTCACAAATTGAGCTACAAGAGGAATACAAGAGCTAGAAACTTTGCACAACTTGTACAAAGGTATATTATAGGTTTGCCAAGACTATGTTGGTGTTCCAACATGCTTCCCAACAGTTGGAAGCTGAAGTGAATAGACAAAAGCCCTCACATTCCATGCCACCTCTTTTTCCAAGGGCAGTTGCACTTTTGTCGCTATTGCCAAGAGGCATTTGTGCTTTTGCTACAGTTGTGTTCCATTCATCATAGTCGGTAACATTTTTGCCACAATTGATGATGCTTTCATTGCCTATGGAAAGTGGTGAAAGTTCCAAAATTAGAAAACCACCTTTTTCTGTTGCTTGCACATTTGTCCTTTGTCATCCCTAGGATGCTCCGGATCTCCCTACCTCTACAATTAACTTGCATGCAAGCTCCTTATCCTCTGAAACTAATGAAAACCCATATCTATGTGAAGGAAAGTCGTGATTCATCTCATCCATACTAATGTCTTGCGCAATTGATCACTTGATTGTGAACTTGAACCATTTTCAAGGATCATGTTTGTAGTGCAAAAAAGGAAAATGCAAGGATCAAGTTGCACTTATAGCAACTAGGTCCGATTCTAAAATAAAAATCCCATGAATTATTAATTGCATATAAATTTTAGGAGAACAAAAATACATTAAAGTTAAACTCTTTTGAAGTACAAAAAATTCCATGTTGAATAAGTCTAAATTAAAAAAAAGGGATAAGAAACCGATGTTAGGGTTGCTACAACCTTGCCTTTTATTGTATATGCAACCTTATGCAGTAATTTAGGTTTAGCATTGATTATAAAGGTTTTTAATGAAGTTAAAATGTTATTTATTGCATATCTTTGACAAGTTTCAAAAATAAGTCATAAAAAAAATAATTTTATGAAGGAGTTTCTCTGACGAAGAAAATCTTGCTTGTGCTTTGCTTTGTTTTCTTAACTGCTAAATAAACATGATTCTTAATTAGGCAAGGAGCATTTTCTCACTATAAGTATATACCTTTACTATCGACAACTTCCAGATGTTTGTGGTTAGATGGATTAAATTTCTAGGTAAAATCTCATTCATAATGGTTTCGGTGTGTGGCATCTAGATTTGATAAAAATCTTATTAGGTCTTACTGAGAATTATTGTAGATTATGGTAAGCAAAGAGCATAGAAATATTGTAGCAACTAGGTTATGAGGGAATCTTAGTCATACGTGTTTCCTTTATGCAAACTTTGTAAAAATGAGCCGAGTACATATGTGTAATGCTTAATGCTTAAAAACTCAAGTGCGAGACAATTTAATATAATTCAAATTTCAGATAATATCTGAACCAATTCTGATATGACTTTGTCATCTGTTGCAAATTTAGTTGATTGAAAATGAAAACGCAGGAGCTTCATCTGAATCAAGCTGTAATGAGGAGGAGCACTTTGATACGATAAAGTATGAATTGTATTCTTCTATAATTCAAAAAGACTTTGATTGGGGTCGTGCTGCTTTGTCTAAACTTATCTGGAGCTTGGGGCTTAAGAATGACTAAATCTTTTACAAGTCTAGTCAACTGAAAAATGAAGGCACTGCAACTTTATCTGAATGAAGCTTGAACGAGCAAAAATAGTCCTACCTGGTAAACTACCAACCGGGTTATTCTGTTCTTTATGGAATCTCTGATTAGGGCCAAAATGATGTCTAAAATTATATGAAGCCTGGGATTCATGCATGAGTAAGTCAATGAATGATACAGAAGCAATGAAATTGCTCTTTTATTAATAGCTAGGATTATCTATAATTTCTTACCTGAACTCAATTTTTTTTTTATATCAGATCTTGTTGTAGAAAATATAAGGTTGTTTACCGTTTCACTCAATTTGCTTTGTGCTCAAAGCATTCTTCAAATTCTTCACTTAAAGTTGTATCCTCTTACTATTCCAGTTATTCTCAAGTAGCTTTTAATTGATTCACTTTTTCTATACAATATAGTGAAGGTTTGAAATTGTAAAATAAGGGTAACACTTGGAACTGGAAGCATATGATTTGATGCTTTGAAAAGATCATGCAAGATCCTTTAATTCAGTGACTCTGGTTGTAGGGCTGATTGCATTACACTATATTTTAGTGTCCTTTTCAATATATGTTAAATATTTTTTTCACTATTGTAGAGCAAACTTGTCACTCCAGATCGTACTCTCCAATGCATTTCCTTCTATCGAATAACAGATATAAACTGATGCTGAAATGAATTGTAGGAAACTCCTTTTCGTTTTCTCCAAGATAAAGGACATTGCTCCCATCTCATGGTATCTCAGCTATTTGAATGGAGAGAATTATCCGCATTAGTAATTTATTAAATTTCCCAGCCCTGAAGGGTTATTTATTATCTTGTTTGAACAAACTTGTTGAGTTGTATCCAATTTTGTTAAATTTAGTTCCTAATTTTATGTTTAGGACCTATATGATCACCTAATTACAAGGACATGAATACCATACCATTTTTGGGCTCTAGTTACTGAGTAAAGATCAGTTCAAAGTCTCTGTTTTGCAGCTGCTCGTTCAACAATTGCATCAAAATTTTACACATCTGGAACTTTTTATTAAGTGAAGTGAACTATTCTCTATACCAAAAAAAAAAAACAGTTCTTATGTAAGATAAATTTTTCTTTTTCAGTTTGGTTAAATTTTAGTACTTCAAAAAATACAAATTTAAATGAAATATTTCAATTCAAAGTCGAGAATAAACATTAACATAATGATATGTTGATTTTGGCTCATTATTCACAATTTTATTACATAATCATTGAAGATTGACATGATGTTGAACATTAAATTTGTAAACTACAGGATAGAGATTGATTTCATGTGGATTCCAGAATTCCAAAATGTCAAAAATGAAAATTGAAACTCAAATTATATTATAAACCAAGAAGAAAACATTCTGGAAAGCTTGATGCAGATCCAGAGCAAAATTGGCAAAGTCGACAAAGTCAAGATCTATTATGATGGTAATAACCTGTGCTATAAGCATGGATAGAAGTAAGAAAAAGATTAAGAAACAGATGAAGAACCTCCCAATAACTGACCTTTCCTCCTTCCAAAAAATATCTTTGGCAAAGATTTTAACAACAAAATTTGAATGCTAGAGTAGTATTTCCATTTCTCCATTCTAGGAATTCACATCCCTTAAATTTAAAGGTCAATCATTTCCTTCGTCTTCTAAACAGGAGAGAAGGTGAAGGTGTTATACGAATATGAACAAATAAATCTTCTATGTCTGATGATACCATCATGTCTCCTGATAAATAAATGAAGCTAGAAGGAATTTGCTTTATGTATGTTTCCACAAAGCTAGCAATACAGCAAAAAGCTAGTTTGCTTGAATTTGTGAGCACACGTCCACCATGAGATTGCCCCAGCTGGCTCACTCCCCTATCAAAATGTTATTATGTGGAGAGCAGCAAGAGGTGGAGTGTAATATTGTGACCATGTTCACAAAAATTATATAGAATCGGCATAAAATTATGAATGATAGTTTTTTGAAATGAATAATAGAGTTAAATATAAATATAAAATTTATATTATTTTTTAAAAACAAAAACAAAAACAAAACAAATGTATTATCCAACAAAATAAAACAATTCTTAAATACAAATTAAAAATCATGTATTCACATGTATGGAATAAATAAAAATAGTTCTGAAGTAAAATAAAATCTCTTAAGCAAATAAAATAACTCAATTTGTTTATCTATTTATGTGTTTGTGGAAAGGTCCCTAAGAGCAGCAAAAAAAAGTTTTGAAGTTCTTGAATTCAGTAACTAACCAGTTCATTGGACCCTTTCATAAAAAAAAATAGTATCTCTTTGAAATCTCGAAAGATACAACTAACCCCTTTTTGAAAGTAGTCCAAAACTTAAAAATCACAAGTGCCACACAATTCAAAGAAAAAACTTGTAATAGTAATAATTCTACTATTCTATTACCATTATAATTCTTTTGTAACTATCAAAGTATATGCAAAAAAAAACAAAAAATATAAAAAACAACCTCACAAACTAGTTGCTCCAAACTTTGTATCCATATGAGAGGGAGTGCAATTTACCTTGGCCGTCCCTCTAGAAATCTCAAGTTACTATATTATTAACACCATGTATAGGAAGGGGGCAAATTACATAGACCCCTATCATTTCCAAAACCATTGACACATTTTTTTGCATATCTTATCATTAATTGGCAAAGGAATATCTTCAATTCCGTCCTTAGATTCCTCACAATAGTAGATTGGTTTATTAAAATTGACATTACTAGAAAGTTTTACATTAAAGTTTGTTGGCTAACTCTAAGGGATCGATGCAATTTGTAGATGTTGTCACCAAGTCCATGAAAGTGGCTCTATTGGCAATTGAAAAACATCATCATTTGATGTTCCACTACAAAAATATCCTTGTGTAGAAAATATGTTCTCGTGGCTATTGATAGTGTTGCATTGCTTAAGGATTGTATAGCATTGAAAATGTTGCATTTGTCCAGTGATTGATTTGGGTCCAAAAGAAGCTTCAATATTGCTTCCTTGATTCCTACACATGCAAAGCCATCTACCTCCAAATCCTAGATATGGATCACCTATAACCTCAATTTAGGATTGGCTATCTTCCTTTCTAGATAATATGTGAAATTCTTTAACATCTCTTCCCCTCCAACTCGATCCTTTCTTTTCTAATTGTTGGCAATGGGGCTACCACATTTCTTCACCTCTTTTCTTCCACTCATTGTTGCCTAAGGAAGAAGCCATTTTCCCCCTTTGCATCCTCACACAACCAACATTCTCAACAACAACCATCAATTGAAGTATGGGAGCTAAAGATTTCCAAATCCTCCATTTGGCCGCATTAAATCTCTTCTCTTGCATTTTAAATAATTACACTGTTCGACCTTACTTGTATGATGTACTTAACGATTTCCTTGTGCTCTTTCGAACCATCATTTCTTCACCCTCCCACACTTCATTTGCCCTCACATGTGCCTCTTGTCATTCCTCTCTATCCATTTTTTATTCAACCCCCTTATCTAAGTCTTTGAAGTAATTGACCAAATAGATCCCAACATGACCTCTACATAAATGAAGTAATTGACACACATGCAAGCTACAAATATTTTCTCTAACAGAGAATTGATACATTGGTGGGGCTAATAGAGGAAAAAAAGGGAAAATTAAGAACAAGACAACTGGATTAAAAAATAAAAGTGTAACACTATTGGAAGAAGAAAAGAATATGCATAAAAACCAATAGGAAATCAACCAATCAATAGAACAAGAACCACCACCTACATCCCTTCCATCACCAAATAGGTCAGATTATCTAACAAAAATTCCCTAATTCAATCTATCAAGGATTTATTGCAGCAAAAAAAAAACATTCCACCTAGTTTGTCACCACAATTACTACAACTACTACTGATAGGATCATAGGTGGATTTATCAAGGATCTCATAGGTCGATTTATCAAGGATCTCACCCTTATAAATTTCTAGTTGGGTGATATTTTTTGTAGCACAAGGGAGATCTTAAAACAATGTTGATAGCACAAAACACATGGAGGATGATATATCAGCCATTTAAAATAAGTTACCACAATTATAGGTAGATAAAACATTAACACTGCCATAACAACTTAAACACCTAATAATTGGAGTCTAGATGGAAATGGACAATAAAGCTGACAAGATAAATGTGCATCTACACACACAAAATTAGAGATTGTTATTAAAACTTTGCATGATACACTTGTAAGAAGTTGGGTTCACAAAATGTTTAAAATGTGGAAGTGTTTTTCCCAATTTTTAGAATTTGTCATAGTTAGACAAAAAAAATGAAGCACTTACACGTTGAATCTTAAAAAAGTTCAGTGATATGAAATTTAGTATTTTGAGTCTACTTTTCAAATATGTAATTTATTCTAATACCTAGAAAAATATTTTTTAACATGCATGTATAAAAACTACTTTTCAAAAGTCACTTTTTTAGGACCATACCATGCATGTGTATGGACACCACAATTTGATGTAAATAAAAGTATTTTTTTCTAATTTCTTTTGGGGAAATATGTGTAATAAACTGAAGATTGATGAGGATATTTTTAAAAAATATTTTTTAATAATTTTTCTATATCCAACCCTAACACTAACCCTAATCTTAACCCTATTTATTTAACCCTAACCTTAAGCCTAATCATAATCATAATCTTAACATAAACACCAACCCCAATCCTAATCCTAATTCTATCTCTATCCCTAACCCTAACCCTAACCCTAACCCTAACACTATTGCAACACTAATCCTAATTCTATTTCTAACCCTAATTATAACTATGTAATAATTATTTAATTTATAATTTACCTAATATCATATATAAAAATTGAAATACAACTAAATATTTAAAAAAATTAAAACTATATTAAAGTTATTTAACTTTTTATTTATTTGAGAACTATTTTATAATTATAATTATTTTTATTTATTTAAGAGATTATTATTTTTTCATTTAATTAAGAGATTTGATTTTATTGTGTTTAGAAATATTTTAGTTTATAAAATAAAATTAAAGAGATTTTATTGTGTTAAAAAATAATAATTTATAAAATAAAATTAGATTTTTATTGTGTTTAGATTTATTTTAGTTTTAACAAAACATTTTTAAAAATTTATTAATTTTAATTTTAATTATTTGAACTTCTAAATTTTCATAAATATTATAAAACATATAATTTAGGTTTTAGGTTTAATTAAATTGCTCTACACCTAAGGTATCTCCTTCAATAGAAAGAGAAAACTTCGTTGTTAAATTAATGTGCTTTACAGGATACTATTGGAGTTTAGTGGTCTAGTCTACTCTACAAGTAAAAGACTCTAAATCCATGCTTTCTTTTCTCTTTTAGACTTGGTATTTGTAAAGGTTCATTACAACATGTTTAATCTTGTGTTGAATGTGGGAGTAAAAATAGAATAAGACTAACGTGATTTTCTTTCATTTGCTATGCATTTTAAGAGATTTTGTTTAACGGTGGAAACAAAAATAGAACGCGAAAACGGAGGAAAAAACAAAAGCTACGGGAATGGAATCCCTTGAAACGGAAAAGTGAATTTAGTGGGGCCCACGAGCTCGACCACCTAAGCAGTCATGCTGAGAGTCGTACCTTCTGCTATTTGATAAGCAGCACTGCAGATCCATTCAACATCGCTATTTATGTCACAACTGCATAAAAACATTTCACTGTGGATGCTCGTGGATATACTCGTTCTGCCCAGAAAAAGATCTTGGGATGAGTTGTTTTAAAAGAAAATGCATTTGACAAGCTTTTCCCACATTTCCGTTCC